>SNQJ01S0189498.1:0-11534 GCA_010110895.2 Picea sitchensis | reverse complement strand
TTGTCGCCCTGTGTGGACGAAATTTCAGTGATAACAATCGGGAAACGAAATACTAGTCACCAAAAAAAGGAAGGTGTGAAATGAACATTTATGATAGTGGACAAATCTTTCCTAATAAGCTTTGAAACATTTATGATAGTTAATGAAGCATTCTCAGTAATCTTTGGAGAATTTATGACATCAATTTAGAAGAAAAATTAGGGTTCAACAGGCCACATTGTGAATTCAAGCAAACACATATCTAAGCAGCTAGAAATGAGGAATATACATGTGATTTAGTAGGCGGATAGTGAAAATTCAGACGCAAACCCATTGAGATTCCAGTACGATGGCCCCACCCAAAGACAGAGCACCGATCCATATGTCAAGAAGAACTCGCAACAACAACAGGACACCCTCAGATATGGAAATGGAGGCCAAAAAACCTACACAGATGGAGGGAGTGGTGGATGTCGATGCCATTCCTTCCACAGAACCAGTGAGCCCTACATTGGTCGAGGAGAAAAAAAAAAGATGAAAATTGACCCACCAAACATAGTAGTAGATCCAAACCTGACACATGAAAAAAATAAACCCACAGAAGAGGTGGATGAGGAAAGGATTGAGTCCGACAAGACGAGGACTCAAGCTAGCATAGAGCACATGTATAAGGAACAAACACCAACAATAGAGACCACTACACAACATGAGTCTAGCAGAGAGGAAGAGGAGGATGAGAAAACATATCAAGAAGTAGGGCCTTCGAGTGCACCAGTAAAGGGGAAAGGAAAATAGCATGTCCAGATATCCTCACACAAGTAACAAGAGGTAGCCATTGTGTTACTGTGCATACCAGTAGGGGTAACAATTGTCACAGACTTACTTGGGTCTGTAGACAAACTGTGCTATTCATACCATGATGTTAGGGATACCAATAAATTCCCAGAGTTTTTGCAACAAGTATATTTAGAAAGAAGAGGGGTCAATGCGATAGGGGTACCCATAATGGAACCTAAGTAGTGGATACAAGGGTTATACAACATAGGTATCATGAACCTGTTGGAGATACCACAATTTGGAAGGGGAAAGGAAGTAAATAACTGCATCAAGTAGTTATTGGCAGTCATGCATGGTGGTATTTTGTGGTTACATACACAAGTTTCAATAGACATTGATTTGATAATAGAGATAACAAGTCTTACCACCAATGGTGAGCCACCTGCACAATACTTAGAAGACAAGACCAAGGATAAATCCTTGGTAGAAGAGATGAAGTAGAATTATGTTACAGAGAGAGGATCTAGGGTATCATCATCAATAGAATCGATGAACCGACAAAAAGGCTAGCAACCAAACTGATGTCCTGTAAATTCCTTAGAAAGTGTCGCAAGGAGAAAGTGCCAGTGGGCGTCATAGAAACAACCACATAGTGCGTGAATAGAATTACATTAAGATGGATCCCATATCTATTAAATTTATTTTTTTAGATGACTGCAAAGACACATAGGATGTGGGGACAGAGTTCGATTACTCATGCCTTATGATACCGATTGCATTAGTGGGTTGGAAGAACCCTAGGTATACTATGTTTCTTTAGATAACTAGAAGGTGTCATGCAATGCAGTATGAATCATTATGGAACACCACTATCGAAAACTATAACACCCCCATTTAGGGTTGGGTAGGTGCTACTTCACGGAACAATAATCTCATACTTAATTCTATATATCAGACATGCATTTAAGCAAATGAAACACATTTAAAATCAGAGTAAATATAAGAATTACTGCTATTATAAATAATCAATGGCTTTAACATTAATTTGTATGCACATCAGAATACATGATAAATATAAATACACAGACATGCAGAAACATAATTAAAACATCATCTAGTACTTATCTTTGAAACGATGGTAATTACACCAACCACATGCAAGCTTTCCACAAACCTCCCAGCCTTAGACCATGCTGCTCATCAAGCTCAGCAGTGGGTCACCCCCGAGCTGAGACTAAGCTACACCCCAAGGCAGGGAATCCTAGGCTAGGTTGAGGTTACAGGCAAAAACAACACAGAATGACTGGAAGGATTCTTCCCAGGATGCCATCTTATGCCCACTACTCCCGGACTCTCAGTCCCCAAATGCCAGCTCCACCCCAGGAGTATACACCTTCTCTGTCACGTAGACAGTCCTTCGGATGCTAACCTCCCTTGCCTTGGGTTTCAACAATAGGCCGGATCAAGAAGTCTCAGAGAACGAAGCTGGTGCTAGACACTCTCTGGAAGAAACCACTTCCCAACAAACTCTCTCACCTGGAAAGAGTTTCTCACAGGCCTGACAACCTGCCTCTTCCAACAACAATCACCATCCTCACTTGGAGAGAGGTTACACATAGGCTCAGCACAAACTTACACTGGCTAGTAATCCACGCACAGTCCAGCACTGTGTGGCCACAAGAGCCAACTAGGAAAACAAACACGGCTTCCCAAACATGCTCAACGATCATGAAATAGACTCACGGTTTTGGTTTTGGGATTGCACAAGGTGTACATAGATCCCACGCACATGCTCAAACTATTCAGACAGAGGTTGTACTGGCTATCTCAGAAATCAACATAGGATTTTCATCTTTCAGGGATGCACCAGGGTATTCTTGCAGAGGTCAGACCATTCACGTTCAGACGGTCGGGTAGAATGGAGGTGGAACCCCCCATCACGGCTCAACTCAGTAGTTTTATCTACATGTTCTTGGGTTGACACGTGTCACCCATGAAACTGCATGCGTTCCATCAGCATGCATTCCTTCCCATTTGGAAGTCACTTGTCATTCCAAAAGAACTTAGGATAAAACATATATTTCACATGGTCTTTTTGGAATAATATTAAAATATTATTCCCAAGGACTTAAGCCCCTAGGCTCAACACTTAGCCCCTTTTCACACCTTCCAGCCCCTAATCCCTTGTCCACTCCATGGAATCTTAGTCCCCCATCACTCATTCATCATGGTCAGTTTGCACGCGGCGATGTTTATATTTTTATTAATAATGTGCATAGATACATGTACAAAATCAGGCTCTTGGCCTTCAACACTTAGGCTCTCTGGCCTAATAATCACATAAGATGCATTCCTTCCCATTTGGAAGTCACTTTTCACCTAAAAGAACTTAAGATAAAACATATATTTCATATGGTCTTTGGAATAATATTAAAATATATTCCCAAGGACTTAGCTTCTAGGCTCAACACTTAGCCCCTTTTCACCTTCCAGCCTCTAATCCCTTTCCCACTCCATGGATGCCTAGTCCCCATCACTCATTCATCATGGTCACTCTGCACGCATCACAAGCATGTTTATATTTTCTTTATTAATAATGTATAGACATACAAAATCGTGCTCTTGGCCTTCAACACTTAAAATCTCTGGCCTAAAAATCACATAATCCCACCAAATTATATGACCAATACCAGCCTATAAAACATAACTAAAATTCATTTCATAAACATTATTTACAATAGGGCTCATCCTTGGAGATATTAAAATCCCCTCCCCTTTATTTATTCACTATCCTCAAGGTAACTTCTAACATAGTTTCAAACTCTTTTCAAAATTTTCAAAAAAGATGTGGGTACTCGCCTGCATGTAACATATTCATGCTCCCATGTTGTGTCCTCGTGACTCCACTCAGTCCACTAGGACTCCATGGGGCTTCTATAGCTTGATTCCTGAGCTATTTTATTTTCCTCATTCAATATGTACTGATGCCCTTGCAGGACACCTTTTGTTCCAATCAATCAAATTCAAACCGATAACATGATTAGTATCAGGAATATATTTTACTACAATGAAACATGAAACACATTATGTAAATACGATGTAGGTACGCAAGTACAAGTGCAATCGGGCCCAACTTCTAGGATTTCAATGGTCTACAAAAATCTTGTTAAGCACTTGGCACAACTTCCCAAATAGAACCCCTGCTAGATTTTACTTTTAGGAAAACAAGATCACCCACTTTGAATTCTCTATGGGATCTATTCTGAACAAAGATAAATTTTCTTCCTCAGCCCTAGTAACTTTCAAATTCTCGCTAATTTTGTATCATTTGGTCCTCCATCTCCTTGAGCAATCGGGCCCAATCACCGCTCATACTTGATTATCTTTAGCTCATTGAGAGTGTTGCACTTTCTTCCATAAGTACTTCTAAATGGGCTCATCTTCTTCAATGATGCATGATACCTTATTATTGTATTTAATTCTACCAAATGCGTAGTCTTCCCATATTGATGGTTTGTCCATCAATGACATTCTCAAGATGTCCTCGGTCATTTCCTCAATTCTCTCCTCACAGTCATTCCATCAAACTGATGATTACATCTACTAAAATTCAGGTTTTGTTCTCAACCTTTGAACAAATCTTCCAGGAATTTCTGAGGTGAATTGGTCCTATTAGACAGCCAAATAATTTTAGGAATTTTGCAAGCTTGCTACTTTCTTTTAAGAAGATGTCAACAACATCTTCTTCTACCTTGGTGAGGGATTTTCAAAGGAAATGGGCAGCTTTTGTAAGCTTGTCCACCACATCCATGATCGAATCATGCTACCTGCTTGTTCTCAAGTAACTCAGAATAAAAATCCATGGTCACCTACTTCCCACTTCCATTCAGAATGGTGAGCAATGCAAGAACTCGGCCTCGGGTGCCTATGCTCGACTTAAATTCTTGGTATTCATACATCCGGGCGCATGTATTCAAATGGGATCTCCTTCAAACCGGGCCAAAGTAATGTCTCTTGACCATTGCTATTGTTTTATGATATCTAGGGTGTCCAACATACATCACATTATGCATTTATTTTAGAATCATAAGTTTCAATTTCGGACATTGGGTATATACACTCGCTGTTTTATACGTATATTCCATCACCCCAATATGTAATTTCCTTCTCATGGTCTCTCACATCTGCTATAGCTTTGTTAATAAGTCTCTATAACAGAATCAACATTTGAAACTTTCAAAATTCTACCCTTGATATCACTCCTGTACATAATGGTCAGAGTAATGTAATTCATGCACTTTTCTTTCACGGAAAAGTACCAACCACCTTGTTTTCCCTTCCCTTGATATGCTTGATATAAAAGTTGCATTCACACGTAAAACTCCAGCCCACCTACTTTGTTTTCTAGCATTTTAAAGTCACCATCAAAACAAATATTTTGTGATCGTTGGGTCTGTTAATTCAAATTTTCCTTCCTATGAGGTAATTGTCTCCATTTCCTCAGAGTATGGACTATTGCTGCCAACTCAAAATCATGAATGGAATAATTCTTTTTCATGCTCTTTCATCTTCCGACTCATAAAAGATTACAAACCATCTTGGTCGTAGAACCTCCCAACCCTTCCTTACACGCATCTATGCACACCACTAAATCCACATTTGGATCTCGCCAAGAATCCTCAAGATTGGATTGCTAGTTAACAACTACTTCAATCGATGGAACCGTTTTCACACTTCTCACCCATCAAACTTTTTCTCCTTCCTTATCGAGGAAGTGATAGGTGAGCTATCTTTGAGAACCATACAATAAACCTTTCTAGAATAGTCTCGCATCCATACAAAGGATCTAAATTCGCCACATTCTTTGGCACCTACCATTCTTGGATGGCTCTCAACCTTCAAGATCCACGCATGATCCCTCTTCTTCTGAAATAATGTCCCCAAGTAATGGATTTGCTTTGATAAAATGAGCATTTGCTCAATTTGGCATATAGTTGGTGTCTCTTCAACACTTGTAGCACCATTCTCAGTGTTGTTCATGCTCTTCCTCCGACTTTTGGAATACACCAAGATGTCATTCAGGAAGATTATGATAAACTTTTCTAACTAGTCCCCAATACACCATTCATCAAGAACATACAAACAGTGTGTTTTGATACCCAAATGTAGACACCACTGTGAACTCATAATGATCGTATCTTTGTTCTAAAGGTAGTCTGTTGATGTCTTCATCTCTGATATTTACCGGTGGTATCCCGATCTAAGATCTATCTTCAAAATATTTCCAAGACCTCTTCAACTGATCGAAAAGATCACCAATCCTCGGTAGAGGATATTTGTTCTTGACAATTACCTTGTTCAATCAATAAAATCAATGCATACTCCTCAACGCCCCATCCTTATTCTTCACGAATCGTGATCGGGGAAACCCTGTCACATGCCGGGGTGAATGTACCCTTCTTTAGAAGCTCTTCTCGTTGTAATTGCAACTCTTTCATCTCTGGTGTGATCATTCTATAAGGATCTTTCGAACGAGATGCCCTCTAGGCATCAAATTTATAGAAAAATCATCAAGTTCCCTTCTGAGGTCCAAAAATTCTAAATACATTCTTGAACTTTGGTGAGTACCTCATGGTTTCCAATCTTTGAGACTGCATCTCTCGATGCTTCTTCCACACGAGCCGCAAATAATTGACAACCTTTCCAATAACATTTCTCCTTCAACGATGGTCTAGATTTCTAATAGCCATTAAACCTTGGGAATTCCTTGGACCTGCTGATTTCCTCCCCATCCATGTAAACCTCTTTTGTTACTTAATAACCTCATCTTTGATGAATGGAACATACTTTAGAAGTTCCAAGAAAATTCATCTCGTATTCATCAATGGTCATAATCTCAAGCTTGAGTTCAAATAAATATTTTTTTGAGCATTAGTATGAGAGGAATATGGAATATTTATTTTGGAAATATCCCTTGAACTACTTCCAAGTGATATTTTTCTCACTAATGTGTTGCACCCGCACAAACCGATCCCACCACATGGATGCTTTTCCTTTCAATTGATACATCACACTTCTTCCTTCTACAAGTAGAGAGAGGAATAATTTTTTCAGTTGGAAATATTTCCTCATGCCAAGCAACCATGTTTCCACATCTTCCTCCTTTCCTTATGTTTTCCATCAAATGTAGGAGGCTTAATCTTATCTATCTCCCCTTTCAATTCATCCATCCCATCTCCCCTGCTTTCTCTCGGGTAGAGGATGGGCTTGAACCATCGTGGTGCTTCCTTTACCGCACTTTGGGAAGTTGATGATGTCCGCTACCACTCCCATCTTGTTTTTCTCGTGGGTCCCGACACTTCTTGATCTTCTTCCTTAGGGTCCCATGAGTCTCTATATATTGCTTGAGTCACCTCCTTCTTCTAACTTCCTTTTATTATTTCTAGTCTCTTCAACATATTTAAGTTGAATTCACCCTACACGGGACCCTCGACCTCATGAGATTTTACATCACTCCAAGAAGCCTAGATATCCTTCTGCAACTCCTTCAATTATTTTCATTATATGCCCCTTTCCTCTTATTCAATTCTTTCGCGCTCCATTGAGTTCGGACCTTCGACTCCCAAAGACATTCCTACTGCTTTCTGCCCTTTATTTTGAGGCAACTGCGACTCCTTCCAATTCCATACTCTAGTATCGCTTTAATCCTGACTCTTGTTGAACTCTGTACACACAATGTGGAGTCAACTGAAGTTTGTCACGCCTTAAACCCTTAACAAAATCGCAATATTCATAAACTAACGTGAGTGAGAAAACATTTTAAATTCACAAAGTTTTCTGAGCTCTCAATGACTCGCAAATTTTATGACTTTGACTTGCCGGTTTTGGTCCATGAGGCTCTCACACTCAATTTTGGGTTTTGAGTCTTCGGTACCGAGAGTTCATGATGCAATGACCCCAACCCTTGTCACTCCAACTCCTAAATTCCAAAATTCTGATTTATATTTTACTCTTTTCGTGCCTCAAGACAGCTTGTCGCCTCTTTAACCATGGTGGCACATGGCACATGGCCAGAGGGTCCACATCACCTTCGTTGATGTCATCGGGTCCCACCATTCACACCTATCTTCTCACTCACTGGAACGTGGGGCACATCCATGTGTCCACATCCATCTCAATCAAAAATCCAACGTTAATTTTTCTTGTATCTATCGCGGGTAACTCTTTTCGGTGTGGTTTCCGCATCTAGAATTGCATATTCACTAAACTGCTTCCGGAAATCCCAAAATTATGGTCTATTCTTCCACTTGATCCAACATTCAAGTTCCTCTCTTACGATCTACGGTGTAGATCATTTTGGGATTTCGAGTTTTGCTATTTTGTGACTTGCAAACACAAGGGTTCTTACCCTTGGGTTTTCCGGGTGACAAAATGTCGACCGACAACCACATTTCCCTTCGATGGATGGTCCTCGACGACCTGTGGATTTCATATCACATTTACATTCCTCAGAAACTAGAAAGGGTTTTTTAAACCTCGCTCGCTTTTCCAAATCATTTGCCAATGGTGGGTTCTCCCCTTTCCTCGAATGTATCCTACACCAACACTTCCGTGTGGATTCCTCTCCCCGCGGGCCATATGCTACCCTATGGTTTCATAACACCGCTACAATTCTGATCTTGGTAACATGGTAAAGTAACTCATTGACACTCAGGATCATTCAGTTGTCCAAATTAACTCGCATTAATAATTTCTCCTCAAACTCTTTGGTCCAAATACCAATTAACCGACCCATCTAGGCACAAGAAGCTGAAAACCTTTGGCTCGATACCATTCTCAGAATAACACCCCATTCCTGGGTCGAAAGCATGCTACTTCACGTAACAACAATCTCATACTTAATTCTATATATAATACATGCATTTCTAAGAAAAAATTAAACACATTTAAACTCGGAGTAAATATAAGAATTACTTCTATTATAAATAATCAATGGATTTAACATTAATTCATATGCACAACATAATACATGATAAATATAAATACACATACATGCAAAAACGTAATTAAAACATCATCCGGTACTTTCTATCTTTGAAAATGATGGTAATTCCACCAACCACATGTAGGCTTTCCACGAGCCTCCCAAAATTTTAGACCACGCTTCATCAAGCTCAAGAGGGTCACCCCAAGCTAGGACTAAGCTCCACCCCAAGGCAAGGGATCCTAGGCTACGCTGAGGTTACGTGGAAAACAACATGGAATGAATGGAAGGATTCTTCCTAGGATGTCATCTTACACCCACTACTCCCGACTCTCATTTCCCACATGCCCGTCCCACCCAAGAGTATACATCATTACCTAGACAGCCCTCACCGCTAACTCCGCCTTGCCTTGGGTTTCAAAGAATAGGCTCGATCAGGAAGTCTCAGAGCTCGAACCTGGTGCTGGATACTCTATGGAAGAAACCACTTCCCAAAAACTCTCTCACTGGAAAGAGTTGCTCATAGGCCCGACAAACTACCTCTTCAAAAACAATCACCAAGCCACCTCGAGAGAGGTTACACATAGGCTCATCACAGACTTACACTAGCCAGTAAACCACATGCAATCCATCACTGCGTGGCCACAAAAACCAACTGAGAAAACAGACACAGGCTTCCCAAAACTGTGCTCAACAATCAAATAGACTCGTGGTTTTGATTTTCTGAGATTGCACAAGGTGCATGAGATCCCACTTAATGCTCAAACTATTACGCATAGATCTTGTAATCATATTCCGTAAATCAACACAAAGCTTTCTGCTGTGGATGCACTGTATTCTTGCAGAGGTCAAACCATTCACATTCGGATGGTCGGGTAGAATGGAGGTGGAACCCCATCACGGCTCAACTCAAAAGTTTTATCTACATGTGCTATTTGACACTTGTCAACCATGAAACTGCATGTGTTACATTAGCATGTGTTCCTCCCCATTTGTAAGTCACTTGTCATTCCAAAAGAACTTAGGATAAAACATATTTCACATGAGTCTTTTGGAATAATATTAAAATATTATTCCAAGGACTTATCTCTAGGCTCAACACCTAGCCCTTTTCCCACCTTCCAGCCTCTAGTCCCTTTACTACTCCATGGAATCTTAGTCCCCATCACTCATTCATCATGGTCTGGCTCCGACGTGGTGTTTATATTTTATTAATAATGTGCATAGATACATGTACAAAATCAAGCTCTTGGCTCTTTCAACACTTAGGCTCTTCCGCCTAATAATCACATAAGCCCACCAATCAGATATATAAACTTGGCCTACCAACCTATAAAACATAATTACACTCCCTTTCAGAACATGATTTTAGCCAATGTATTGTCCCCACTTTGGGACATTACAAAATGACAAGCATGAAAATACCAACATCTTCAATAAATACTTTGAATAAGTCTAGGATAAGGTGGCAGAGACTTGGAGGATCTCACTAGAGGTGGTGGAGGAGTACAAAATGATAGAAAACTTTAATTCATCGTGACATAATATGATTCTGTGAGAAAAAGGATCCAACAAAGGAGTGGTTGTAGATGAGATACTGTGTCACAATAGAAGAAGTCCAATGGGTGGTGAAGGACTAGAAATAAGAATGGAATATTCTAGTTGAGAAACCAAAGGACAAGAAACCAACAAAGGACAATAAACAAGAAAAAGACAAACAATCAACAAAAGTAGGCTCTTCATGAATGAAAAGTACCCTAGCAGCAAACACAAGAGAAACAATAAGGAACACAAAGCCAATAGGAGGGAGCACAACAACTAAGAAGAAGACAATCCCCAAGCCAGTCACACACCAAAAGGATTGCACATATACTATTAATGGCATGAAACAGAAGAAAGATAACATGCTTGTGTAGGAGGGAAATGCATGAGGGGACATACCAGACCCAACACAACCAAGGCCACTGAAGAGGATGGTTATACAGATAGGTGGAGCATGCAAGAAAGTGAAAGCGCACAAGGAAGTCCCATAATACACCATAACTAAGAACGATGTAGAATTAGTCACAGAGAGAGTACAAGACCACGTCGTAGAAGAATATGAGGAGGCAAAAAAACAAATAGAAAGGATAATTAAAGAGCTGACAGAGGTTGGGAAGGTAATAAAACAGATTTGATCTACTAAGGCACAACTTGAAGGAACAACACAAACAAAAACAATTCAGAATGAGGAGGAAACAATACAGATTACAACATTGGCCACTAAGAATTTTAACTTGACTAAAGACATGTTGCGAATAGACGGGGACTTGCCGCAGACACAACTCAAGGATGTTGAATAGATAGAGTTGTTATTGGAGAGGATACCAACAAAATAATTATATAATTTGCATATGAGTGTAGCACAAGAGATTCAATCCAGGGCAAGGATGAATTCCATAGACCTAGAGATAACCAAGAAAACTAAGGAAGTGTTGGAGACGGTTCTCACAAAGGTGCGACAGGTGTTGGAGAATTTTCTATTTTTGGCACACTAGTTTAGTGGGAGTTAACTGGCTATTTCTATTTTGGAATTTCTAATTTTAGACCATCACTATTATGCATGCATTCCTAAGATAGGATGTCATTACCTATATGAGTGAATATCACTCACTCATTGAATAGATCATAATATACATTGATTCTCATTCTTCATATTGTTTCCCTCTTCCTTTTCTTGATAATATTTGTTTGTGTATGATTTAGGTAGGTCTATTGTGCAGTTTTCCATGAAACACTAACATGGTATCAGATC
>SNQJ01S0189497.1:0-18219 GCA_010110895.2 Picea sitchensis | reverse complement strand
AATCCTCCAGTATATTCAACTCCTTCTCCCACTGAGTGAGAATCTGATATGACTTATCCTCTTCCTTCATCTCTTGGCAATATATCAATGTATACTCCTTCTTCTCCTCCACGAAAGTCTATGTTGGTTGTGTTTCTTCTGCACCTGCAATATGTGCACTGGCCTCTGTTGGGATACTTGGAAGGAATATGTTGATTCCACAAATCATCAGAATGGATTTATGATCCTCCTCTATCATCATTACCAGTTGATCCAAACTCTTAACTGAGTCCCTTAGACTCTAAGATAGTCTCCCTTCATTTTTCTTTCCCACCTGGAAATTTGAAATTTCATCTTTGCCCTCCTACCATCCTATGAGATCCTTGACCAATCCCTTTTTATTCCCCACCTTGAAATCTATGAGATATTCGACGAATCTCTTCTCTTCCTCCTCACTAAGGTTTTATCCACTTTCTAGTTCGCAAACACAAACCATTTTCTCCTCTATGTCATTGGGGTTTTCAACCTGCCTCAACCACCTCTTCAACACATGTTTTTGCCTCTTGGAAATTAACTGTTGTATAGGCCAATTTACCTTCTACTTCATGGTTCACTCATACCTCCAGCTTCCTTTTTCTTCCTGCTGTATTCTCAGCATCATCTTGTTGAGCCTCTCTCGGGTCTCCTTGATTTCTCTATCCATTTCTTCTTTTCTCAACCTCTTGGAGTCTTCTCCTTAACCTTGTCTATGGCCTTCATTATCAATATCTATTTATATTTTTTTATCTTCTACTTTCTCACTATGAGTTACAGTCAGCCTCTTCCAAGCTCCTCCTTGCTTAGCCTCATGGTTCACCTATTGGAACCTCCTATGAGATATTACACTTCTACTGAGTGTAGGTGCACACCTTGCGCTCACTCCTTCTCCTGAGCACTCCTTTATCTCTACCTATTGTACTCCAATTACTTACCTTAAGAACTCCATGGGCTCTCATTTTCTTCAAGAATGCAATTGGTCCTTCTCCTTCAGCCCACCTGGTTTTCTGTTATCTATTGCACACTTGAAAATAGTGTTCACATAGAGCATTAGTTCTTTGTCCTCTTCTTCTTTGTATGTTGTCTATAGACACAAATATTCTATGATACCACTTGATGTAGACCCCACCCACTCCCATAGGTCCACGTGACCTCTCGGTCTAAGATTGCTCGAATTCAAGAGTTGGATCAACTCGTGGGCTCCTGATGTACCCCCAAAACATGTCTTCACATGTCCTTTCCATTTTTACCATGCGTAAAACCAACTCTACGAGGGTCCTAATACTCCAACGGAGTCTTCCAAGTGACCCTGGGCCAAAACCGTGGGTCAAACTTCCCTTTCAAATAAAATTCGGGCACTATCCCCCCTTTTCTCGGTGGAAGTCACATCTGACTGCGAGATGTGACCAAGTGCATAGCCAAAATGTGCTACTTCGGCAATCTGGAGCTTTGATCTCACGGATTTTCAACACCAAAATACCTCAACTCCTCCGACAAAATAGACTCACGAAATTCTGAATAAAAAAAGGGAAATCAACGATCCCAAACCTTCATCAAGATCTACGACTCGCAGACAACTTCAGGATCCTGGGCTTCGGGATTTTTCCCCGTTCAAACATACAATTCCTCTGAATCTGCAAACTCTGAAATCACGGATCGGATGGTCGACGCTTCCTCCATAGATCAAAGGTACATGCTTACTCTGCGCTCCAATCTTCAAAGCTTTCCACCATGAAATACTTCCAATCCCCCGGAGCGTTGAATCGACGAACTCGTGAAGGTGATAAATCGACAGCTCTCCACTCACCGCTAACCAATGGTTATGATCTTCTTCAGGACTCCAGGATTCTAGAATTCCAAGTGACTAACATACACACTCCTCTAGAGTACCAAAATCTGAAATTATTTGAAGGCGTGATCTATTTTCCACGTGTCCCGACAGATGGACTGCTTGGATCTACTCCAAACTCCGGGATTTGGAGATTTTAGATGCCAGACTTGTGTTTCCTTCTGAATTCATGAAGTCTGAATTCAGGAAGGATAATGGATCAATGAACCTCATTCTATCAGCAATCAACGATTATTATTAGCTTCAGGACTCCGAGCTTCAGGAGTCCTCTTTGATCCAGCCCTCAACACCTCTGAACTCCAAATAGGCGAAGGATAGATCCTCACTCCATGTTTCCTTCCTCGACAAATGATCAAGATCAACTCTAGCCTTTGGGCCTCTGGGATTTCTCAACCCAAAATAGAACACCTCTCAATTCCTCCAGAGTGTCAAGTCTTCGGACTCCAAGATCTAGTGCCATGTGTCCCCGCCTATCAACGGTTGGGATTTTCTCCACTCTTCGGAGCTTCGGGAGTCTTAAACACTTCATGCCTCTGTTCTCCCAGATATTCGGGCTTCTACAATACCCATGATCTGTTGACACATATCCTCCTCTGATCAACAGTCCAAATTCTCTCTAGACTTTGGGACTTTTGGAGTCCTGTCTCTTTTTCTCTCAAGATTGAAAAATATCTGAACTCATAAAATCCCAACAACTTCTAGGATTAAACCCCATGATGTGTACCTGGATCTGACAATTGTCGATCCTTGCACTCATATCCTATGGAAGGGATATGTACTCCTCCTCTACATGGTCCTTCATTTGTCTGGACTTAGATCCGATGGTCTAGATTGCTTCCCGCAACCAATCTGACATTTGTTGTAGCTTCCTCTCCTGTTGTTGCGCAAATTTCCTTACAATGAAGGATTGCTCAATTTTCTCAAAGGCTTAACCTTTGACTTCTTCCTCTTTAATCCTAAATTCTTGGTCTCTGTCTGCGATGTACCTCTTGATCTTTCAACTCTTTCGAGGTTTTCAAAGGGACTTGGCCCTTTTCTTCTTCAACAAATCCTTATGCCCTCCTGGCAGCAAAGACATTGTTTCTCCTGAGCTTCAACACTTTAAAATCCTTGCGCTTTCTTTCTTCATCTTGGGACTTTGACAATTGCCTCCACACTCCTTGTGCTTTCTTTCCTTAGCTTGACCAACACTTAACAAAGTGTTGCCTCTGTGCACTCCTTGTCCCTTCTACTCTAAATAAATTCAGACTATCTCTCCTGAGCTTAACTTTCTGGTGTTCCCACTTGGAAATCTACTCCCAGAACTCGAAAGAGAGTTCTTGCGTGATCCTTGCGCTGGCTCCTCAGAGTGTTCAGTAACTCTGATGTGCACTCACTTGCACAATCTTCCCTTCTAAGTTTTTGGCCTGTTCTAGTGTGCCCACCTGGAAAGCTCTTCCTTGAACTCAAGACTGAGTTCTAGCGCACTCCTTGCGATGGCTTCACAGAGTTTTTCAACAAATCTGGTGTGCACTCCTTGCACTAGCCTTAAGAGACCAGAACACTTAGAAAACTACAGAGATATGGAATTCTATCAATTTCTGCAAATGAAACATACATGCACTGACAACATTCACACATATACACATAAAACATTTAGATACCTTCATAAAACACATATAAATTACAGAAACTCATATGCAGGGAAATTCGCTCTTTATATTAAAAATTGAATGGTCTTTACACTGTGTACAAGACCAGACTGCAACTGAGTCTCATATCCTTCTCCTCTCCTCTCTTCTCTCACTCTACTAATTTCCAACCACCTATGCTTGGCATACATTGCATTGATTTATACATGAGGGGGATTCTCGAGCTTTCCCTCCACACTACCTTAGTACTATCACTTCACAATAAAAACAACCTACCACTAAGGCTTTATTACAATAAATAAACATCTAGTCTGAATCAGATCTAGATCCACCTAACTGACAGCCATTAAAGGAGACTCTACACTCAGTCTGTACAAATGCAGTGGCTCGGCTTGCCTTGAACCTTCAAAAATTTAATTACATTAAATTTCATTAAAATTTGAGTTTTAAACTCAAAATCGAGATGGTTGCGCACCCTTATTTTGGGATCCTTTCCCTCCATTTGTGTTGTCACGCTAGCTGCTAATGTGTTGATGATTTGGAGCGATGCTCCTTCATTAGGAGGTCATTGAAAGGTGGGTATGAATAGTAACATTTGGATATGGATAAATGACCAAGAGAAAATAAGAATGAATAACACCCATGCCACATTAAATGTATATTGGAGGAGAGGTACACGAATGGGTAGGTGTCAAGTGTTGGAATATTCACCAGTATTGAGAGAGCAGGGGTGAATTGGTATTTAGAACTTTTTACCATTTTTAATCACAATATGTAAACATTAACTTTTCAAAAATTCCATTCACTTATGATTGCATTTAATATATCATAAACATATAACCATAGATGCACAATACAAAATAATTTTACGTGGAAAATCAAATGGGAGAACACCAGGGAATGATTTTTAATATATATCTCTAATATTACATTCACATGAAGCACCAAATTCCAAGATTCTCCAAAACCAACCAGAAGGATTCTCCAACTCCCTTATTTATAGGTTCCAACCTGAAGGAAGCTACAACTCCCTATATTCTCCAGCTCCAACTGGAAGGAGGCTCCAACCCCCTAGTTTATATCATCCAACTTGAAGGAAGCTGCAAATCCCTAATTTACCAACACTGACTGGAAGGAGGAATCAACCCCATAGTTTTATAAGCACCAACTCAAAGAAATATGCAACTCCCCTACAAGAATCAACTTGCTATATGAGTACACCAATCTTCTTGTGCACCACCCAACCACCCTTGTTTCATAGGCATCAACCTGAAGGAGACTCTAATCTCCTACCTTGCACCACCCTGCCACCCTCGAATATAGATAATAGAATAAACATGTCACTATTGTTAAGGAAAAGATATGAAATGATCTTACTCAAGCATTTTCAGATTCTGCTTGGCTAAAGAAAAATAGACGGGAATGTCACCCTATGTTTATAGCCATCAAAATTAATATCCTAACTCACAGGTATTGATTACAAGTGCTTAGGCTAGTCTTTTTAAAAATACAAGCTTGCTGAAAAATTCAGTATTTATATGATTTTCTAAATATATCAGTTGCTGAAATAAATGTAGATACAGAAGTAAAGACACCAAGATGATAATCAAGACAGATGAGACATAAATCAATCCTTTATTTCATTCCAATTCACCAAAGAGGCATTCTCTTTACAAAATATCATGAATAAGTTTTGGACCAAAGTCAAAGATAGACATCCTCGATGGAACATACAAAAGGACCTCTAACAGAAAATAAAAAAACAGAACTTTAAAAGTTGGATCAACTTGCCACAAATTGTTTCCCACTCGACTCTGCACAATAGCCTTTGCCAGTCATGAAAAATAATTCACAAACAGACAAGTCTACACAGACTATCAAAGATAGATCAATACCTATGAAAAACAAGTGTTTGAATGATGTAATTCAACCCTGAATCTTGTTGTCTACAATAATACCTTGCTATCATAAAAAATAATTAGGCTTGTGATAAATTAAGGAATGAATGAAAACTGAACTATCTCAACATAAACTCAAAGAGAAAACCTTAGTATGCTTCTCCTTCTATCCTCCTCTTATTCCTCCCTTTCCTTTTGCCTTTAAGCAAATTAGAATTGGTTGAAGTAGTTGAACTACTTCATTAGTTAAGTTAACTAAAAACTCAACCAACTTTTTAGTTAGGGGGAAAAGTAATAAATCATAAGAAGGGAAAACAATTTCCAAATGAACACAAAGTCACTTAATTCCACTTTATTCAGCATCAAAACATCAACCATTGTCCATGAATTATTTCCTTAATCAAACACAGACACAAAAGCATGGCCGATTTCATCCCTCAATTTCATTTAACAATTAAATTGTAATGAGACCATACTGTCACAACACCCGTGCCTATCTCTTTTAATATGTATGATATTCATCAATCATACATAATGGACAGTCAAACACAATGATCAATATTTCAATTTAGAATAAAATTGACTTTCCATTTAAACACATAGTAACAAAAATCACTATTTCAACTCATACGACGTTGTGGGACACACAGACCACTCAACAAAATGCAAGAGAATTTATGTGACTGACATGTCTAATTACCCTGAAACCAAATATCAACGATGTTGAGCTATTAATCCAATACAACGAGGCAACAAGAGTATGCCCAATCCCATTTCTGAAATCGATGAAATTGCAACAAAACCATATTGTTTTAAAAAAAACCCATGACCATCTCTAATGGTGCAATCAAACAATATCCATAGCATATACAGTGGATAGCCATGACACAATTATCACGATTTCAATACTCTCATTTGGTGATTTAAAACACATAGTCACAACAACCATCAACCCAACCTAACATGATGTAGGAAGGCCACTCATACTAATTCATTACACATGAAGCATCGCTATGATTTAATCAATTATAAGCTAATGTTGGGTTAAAAATTCAATAATTACAATGTAAGAGACAACGACTGTGTATTTAATCTCATTCTCCAATCAACCAGTTAACTGTTGGGCCTTAGAAACGTCGTATTTTCATCCTCCTTTTCCTTCATTATTCATTACATTCCATCGTCCCATTAACCTTTTATTATACCATTTTCATAAATACATTTGGGTTTCACATTATTATTTTCCACTTTATTCATTTTAGTATTATAAGTGAATTTATGATTAAATATTAGAAATTAACATATTTTCATTATATCTCAAGGTTGTATGAGTTTTATGATGTGTACAGGTATATTTGAAGATTTCAACAAAGTCAAATATCACCACCTAGCCTCAAATTCAAATTTTATCTTCAAGCTTTGAAGATTTGAAGAATATTTGGGATAATCATTCAAGCATATTCAAAGGAGAAGATCATGGAGATTTTGATGGCATATCTTATCCAAGATTTGTGAGAGATGTCTGGAGGATTTGAAGGGATCATATCTTGTAATAATAGGAAAGCGGTTGAGAGAATAGTGGATCTATAATTATGAGACTCTTATCTTATCTTCAAGACTCTCATGTATAAAAGAGAGTGTTCTCTCTTCATTTGTGGGGAGTTAGAGATGAGAGATTAGACTTAGATTAGCTTGAAGTCTTAGAAGGGGATTCTTATCTTTGATTCTTTCATTGTTATTCTTTCATGCTTTGTCATTTGATTCTTGTAATACAATTTGATATTGATTTATTGTGTGAGCTCACATATGTCTTTTGTCATTCAACTCTTCACATGTTGTATTGCTTTCCTAGATTAATTTCCTACTTTCCTAGTTAGTCATTCAATTCTTTCCTAGATTAATTTCATTTCAACAATTTAGATTAGATTACTTCTACTTCAATCCTGCATATATAGTGTGTGTGTTTCGCAAGCGTAAGAACCTCGGATTGACAAATTAAATAGTTGGGAAAGTACTCAAACGGAATTAAACGACAATATTTCCGCCTAACATTAACCAAACTGATCTATTGATCCAACTGTTATAATATCCAATGCAGTGACCAAATAACAATAACCAAAACCATTATCAACATAATAAAAAAAGATGAGCCAACAATCAGACACTATCGACGATACCCCACCAACTCATAACATTGAAAAATAAAATCGACAGGGTTTAATGACTCCAAAACGGGCTTGAATAATCAAGGGTTAGCTCTGTGGATCATCACAGGGAGACTGGAGTCACCCCCTAACAGTGGTTGAGGACTTATGAGATCATACAGTGGACACACAGGTCAGACCACCAACAACTTCACAGACAGGGTGACCATTCACGAGATAGGGGAGACTAGGAACAGAGGAGCACAAGGCTTCATTTTGGTTTTTAATAACACCGAGAACACATAGGGTATAACCCTTGTGGTTTTCCCAATCAACCCAAAGAATGCTAAGATAAAACAGAGCCAAGAGAAGAAATCAATCTTAAGCAATCCCCTTGGCATAATAGACATCGTAACCTACTATGCAACTTCAATAGCATGAACCAACCCATACTTAGGTGAACGATACGCAGTGACACAATGTGGTTCAAACCCAACAACCCCATAATCAACAAAATGGTTGGGTATGGTGACAAGAGAAGTGTGGATACAACTAGCCAATCCAGACCACATAAAACCCTTCAACTATAACCAATAAGGATGAAAGAGAGCCTTCATCGCTTATAGTTCTTAGAATAATAAAAAAACTGTGACTTCAACCATTATTTTCATTTTCCATGAAAACCACACAAACAATCTATTCTAGGGAAATATCGCAAATTTACATAGTTGCAAGACTTAAGGAAATCACAGACCCATACATCACCAAGCCAATATCTATTTCATAACCATAGTAGGTTCATGGATGGCGAAAAGACATACCTGTAACCATGAAAGCCTTAAAAACGCGAGCTTGGTCGAGCAGTTCTTCCTCTGCTTGAAAATCAGAGCTTAACCACAACGAACACAATTGAAAAATAGCCAAGCCAGGTTCATGGCCAATGGGATGGGTATGGAGTGACGTGAATTAAATGCATTTTACCTCCAACCTCTAGTCATTCAATAACTTAGTACACAAATTCCACTGAAATTTCTAATGAACTTCCTATAGAAACTTGCTAATCCATGGAAGATTCTCACCTTGAATAAGCTTCTTGGCGATCACCATTCTCTGATTGCTCTCACCTTCTCTAGATCCATATTCAATTCATTTGAAGATATTAAAAAACCCAATTAAATGAGTCATGTCTTCATAAAAGATCATTTCTTTAGATTTATTAGCAGCTTCTCCCGCTGCAATATTCACATAACTAACATTAAGTGCCTCAAATTCTCTTATTCAGTTTTACTGAAGACTAATATAGCATCCAGATATACAATCACAAACTTACCAATAAAATCTTATAATACTTCATTCATTAACCTCATAAAAGTACTTGGGGCGTGTTACACCTCAAAATTACTCACTTCGATAGTGTCGCAAGTGTCCTCATTACGAGTGTTGTAAGTGTCACATCTTGTTCGTAAGTGTCGCATCTTGACTATAAGTGTTGCAAGTGTCAAGAAAAGTATGCTGCCATCTTGCCTATGTTGTGCCCATAACGACATCATGAAGACACTTAAGACACCTCAAAGGATGGTTTGGAAGAAGAAAAATCACTTGACAAGAAGTACAAGCCCTTTTCCATTGGAAAAATCACTAAAAAATCGATTTTTGGAGAGGAGCGCTCCCCTACCCACTGTTAGGGAGAGATGGTGCACCCTAAGCCTCTTTGGGGAGTGTTTGAGCGCCCTGTGCACCCCTTTAGGGGAGCGCTACCCTCTTTTGAGAAAATTCTGGGTTTGTTGAGGCAAATTAGGGAAGAATCCCTCAAATCCTGAAGGTAGTTGGATTCGAATAGATGGTCAAGGCATGATCTTAGGGGAGATCCTCAACTGAAGGAGAGGAATCCTCAACTCATCCCAAATATATCTCAAGTGGTTGGACTCCTCCAAGGTTATATAAGGAGGCCTTCTCATGTTGAAAGGCAGAATAGAGACTAGATTTTGATGCCAAACTTATGATCCTATAAGTGGTATTGACAGAGAATGACAATGGAGATTGGAGATGTGAAACTTATGATCTCATGAGTGAGATGCCATCAAATAAATCAGTGGAGATTTATTTCTTAAAGGGTTTGGACAAGGAGAAATGGAAGAAGTTGTTGCACCTTCATTCAAAGGATTGTAAGCACTTTTACTTGTTCTCATTAATATAATCAATGCTTGGCCTGTTTCTTTCAAACTTGTGCTTGTTCCATATGAGTTTGTCTGCAGTAGATGGATCTATGATTGAGCTAATATCAGTAGAGTAGGAAGTCTTTTGTACCTTTGTTTGTTTTGCAGGACCTATTAGGGAGCTAGAGATCAAAGCTTAGCCTGGACGTTGCAGGGAAAAACGTTGCTTGTAAGGTACTCTTCTTTCTCCTTATCTTTCATTAATTATCTTGATTAGATCTAAAAGGAATCCAGTGTCCATGTTAAGAACTTTATGTATTGTCCTTAGGATTCTAGATACCAAGAGGGAATCCACTTTCCCGCAGGAGGATTCACCTACAACAACGCATTTTTCAAGCCACTCATACAACCCTTTGTTTGTTTTGAAGGTTTTTTTCCACTCATCACCTTCTCTCATCCTTATCCGCTGATATCCACTTTTCAGGCCTATATTTGAAAAAAAATTGCTCTTCTCAAGAAATCTATTAAGTCATTCATCCTGGGGAAAGGAAATCTATACCTGATGGTGATTTTGTTTATGGCTCTTGAGTCTGTACACATTCTCCATCCTCCATCCTTCTTTGGACTCAATCTTTCCCTAACTAAACCCTTGTCCATCAAATCCTAGACTTGCTTCTTTACCTCCTCGTTCTCTTGAGGTGTCAATCTGTATGTTGCTTTATTCGGAAGACTCGCTCTTGGTATGATATCAATGTGATGGATGATACTCCCAATAGGTGGCAATGAGTTAGGTAACTCATCCACTACTATGTTAGAAATTTTTTCTAACAACTCATGAATTTCCTCAGGAAGATCATCCATAGAAGTACTTGTAAGGATGACTCTAGTCTTCCTCACCACATCAAACTGCATCTCCTTTTCCTTCTTGAATTCACTTAGGAGTTCCTTCCCACTCATGAGAAGTATACTTGTGTTGGCTTCTTCCTTCACCTTCTTATCCTCTATTGGAAGTAACATGTTCGCTCTACCATTCTTCTCTAAGGTATAAGTATTTTTTCTCCCATCATAAATGAAATTTCGGTCAAACTTCCATGGTCTCACCAACAAGATATGACATACATCCATGGGAATCACATCACACAAAATATCATCTCTATATCCTCTTATCTTAAATTCAACTTGCCATTGTTTAGTTACCATTACATGGTGTCCTTTCTGCAACCACGAGACCCTATACGGATTTGGATGTGGAGTTGTCTCCAGCTCCAATTTCTCCACCATTTTTGTGGATATCAAGTTATTAGTGCTCCCACTATAAATTATCACCTTGCATACCATATTTTTAGTCTTTCCATAAGTTATGAACAAATTGTTCCTCTGCACTAGTTTTTCCACTTCTTTCATTGGCTTCAAGAGAACCTTCCTCATCATCAATGATCTCCCATCTTCTGCGCCTTCTGCCTCAACATTCCGCTTCTACACTTCCAAAATGTGAGCTTCAGCTCCTCCTTATTTCTTTCTCTTGGGGAATTCCCAAGACACGTGTCATGTTTTTCCATAGGCATAACACTTCACCTCTCCTCATATGCCTCTTCCTCTTCCTCGAGGAAAAGCATTTCTTCCACCATATTGTCTCCCTCGAGAACTTCCTCCTATTTCTGAGTGACTATGTGGTTTTTCAGTCTCAACCTTGGTCTTTTGTGCCTTATCATGGACAATTCCCTTACCTCTATTTAGACTTCTCCCTCTACGTCATTGGATCTATTTCCTGTCCAATTTATCTTCTTCCTTCAGTGCAATCTGATAAGCATCCTCCATTGTCCTCATTATTATCATGTTGATTTCATCCTGGATTTCATATCTCATACCATTAATATACCTGACAACCTTTTCATCATATTTTTCTCTCTATCCATCCCTGATGTTCAACTTATAAAATTCATTTGTGTAGTCCTTTACTTGCAGTCCCTTCTGTCTCAAGTTCTGCAACTTCCTGAACAGATTTATTTGGTAATCATGGGGTATGAATTTATCTTTCAACTTGGCTACCATTATATCCCAATTCTTGATCTTTTTCTTTCCTTTACATATTATTTTAGCCTGTATTTCATCCCACCGCAGTGTTGCATGTCCCTTCAATCTCGTGACAACATGTTTTACCTTTTTCTTCTCATCGACGTCTTCCTAGTAGAAGTACTTGTACATTGCTCGTATCCAATCAAGAAATTCATCAACATCTAAGTTTTATTCTTACATCAAGATTTATATCTTTGCTTTAACTCCCAATTTGACGATAGACTTCATCAAGCATTCTTCTGCAGCATCTTCTCTTGAAGCTTCTTCAACTTTCACTTCCTCTTTTTCTACATCACTGACGTATCCAGCATCAGGTACTCTTCTTTGTGTTGTCTCCATAGCATCTAATATTGCGCAAAGTTATCTCATATCCCTTTCCACAACTCGATTTTCTATAAGTGTCTCTACATGTCTTCTAGGAGGCATGGTGCTAAACGTTTTCCTTCACACAGAGCTCAAAAAAGAAACTTTTTTTTCTGATACCACTTGATGATACCAAACTACCTCTTATTTCCTACAGAAATTAAATTTGTGGCTCTTATACCACTTGATGCAACCCCCCCTTCTCTCCTCTGGGCTCTATGACCTCCCGTTCAAGGATATTCAATTCTCTAAGCTGAATAATCTCTTCGGGCCTCTGCTAGATCCTAGATAAATTCACACAGGTCCCTTGTTGTTACCACACATGTTCAATTCACCCACAACCCCATTCTTTGGTGCTTCTGGTAACTTTTAAATGGAAAACACTAGCTCTTGTTGCTAGGCCCAGCTTTGTTATGACCACGGCTTTGGGCTTCGGCTATTTCAAGTGCAGTTGACTCTCAAATCCCCAAACTCTAAACCAATGGAATCATCCAGACAGAAATCTACGGCTTTTGCTTCTCTGATAGCAAACGACTATGATTCACTTCAGGACACTGAATTCAGGAGTTCCAAGCATTCCAAATGCTATTTTCCTTGTATTTCTTCGTACCCAAAGCTACGGATCGAGTGCCACGTGCTCACCCCAATAAACGGTTGAGATACTCCCTTTGTACCACTTCGGACGAATTCGAGTCAACACTTTGTTGCTCCTCTTTCTCTAGAAGTGTCAATCCTCTGAAGTGACAAATCTTCTACCACACGTCCTTTCCAAATCCAACGGTCCAAATCTCTTCAGCCTTGCGACTTCATGATAATGGATTTTTTTTCCAGGCAAATCTCCCAGAGATTTATCTCTCAGACTCTCCAATATGTTGCCATGTATCCTTCAAAATATTGATGGCTAGGATTTACTTCACCTCCTCGGGACTTCGGTGATCCCTCTCCTTGAATACTTCCAAACCTCCAACTAGACAAAGTTTCGAAGGATTCTAATCCTATCCTCCATGCAACTTTCCTAGATCTCGTGGTCTAGAAAGATCCCGACTCCTCTGAATGGATCTTGCTCGTTGATTGGGAAATTTTAAGTGGCCTCCTCCCTACTGAAGAATTTATGTCTTCTATCTATTCTGAGCTTGTTCTTCCTCGAACACTTTAACCTCTTAGAATGAATTTTTCGACACTTAACCAAATTTTGACCCTGTGCACACCTTGCAATAGGCTTCTTTCACTTAATCCCTTTGTAGATGACTATTCACTCCTTGCAACAGTTCTTACATGATTTAATTTCCCCTCCTGAACAATATAACGTTGAGCGTGTTTTATTCCTGCACACACCTTGTGAGTTCCTCTGCACTCTTTGCACACAAAAACTTCATGTTATCTCTTCTGAGCTTCTGAGTCGAACTAGACTCTGTCAACGCACTCCTTGTGGACACTATGCACTCCTTGCATGGGCTCGAAGAAGAGAAACAATATAAACTTATCTAATCCTCACAAATTCATACATTCAACCATGTAATTCATTCATAACATAAGAACAAGTAATAACAGATAATTGCAATTAAACAGAAATCCTACCATTCATTCATTCAAATAGACACTGTAATAGAAGAACCAAACATTTGGATCAACGCTTCTATGTTATATTCATTCAAATGGTATGTACATGGGCTCATACAAATCTGATAAGATTCAACAACTTCTGAATAACTTCAATAGCTTTCATCACTCTCTAACCATCAGTAGCCTCATTTGGTCATACAATACATATATTTATACAAAATGAGCTCATAGAGATTTTTCCCTCCGACTACCTTAGTGTTATCCTATCAAATTTAAAGCTTTCAACTACTAAGGCTTATTACAATAAATGAACGGTATATAAAAATAAGAGCGAATGCTTCAGATCTGTACTGGTATCTACTACATTAAAGGAATTACAATCCCCATCTATCTCACGTGATGGTTCATCCTCTTAACATTTAAGATCTTCTTTAATTACAATCTTTTCAATATATTTTCAGTATATGCCAACTTTAAATTTAAAAATCACTTCAAAATGCGCATTAGGCGCTGAGATGTATTCCACCTGCACTTTGATGATGATGCTCCTGCATCACTTTCAAGTTCTTTTCTCTGTCTTTCTAGGGCACACAAGAATTATCCTTTATGATATGCCATACCATTTCCAATTTCTTCTTCTGGATTTTTCTGACATGATGAGTTTCTTTCGTCTTTTTCTATCTCACCATCTTCTTTATCTTGATCAACATGCCCCCGCTCTGTGATTTCAATAAGAGATACCTTAGAGTAGATATTATGTATCTTATCCCAAAGCTCTTTGGTTGGTGAACATTGTCCCACTTGGAATTTTACCGAATAAAGTAATCCATCTAGGATGGCATCCATTGTTATTTTGTTGTTCCTTTTCAATTCCTTCTTAGTTGTAGTCTTCAAAGGTTTCTTTGAAGTGGTGTATCTTGTAACAACTGATTTCCATATGTCAAACCCTTGTCCCTGTAAAAACACTTTCATCCTACTACTCCATATCTCATAGTCCTAACCATCAACAACTAGTGTTTCATTATCCTTGCACTCCATTATTTACCTTCTAGTGGTTAGAATATTTTTGAAGGACATGATTTCATACCAATTGTTGGAATATTCACCTATACTGAGAGGGGGGGTTTATTTAGTATTGATCACTTTTTACCATTTTTAATCACAACATGTAAATGTTAACTTATCAACAATTCTATTCACTTATGATTGAATTTAACATATCATAAACATATAACCACAAATGCACAATACACAATAATTTTACATGGAAACCCAATTGGCAGAAAACCACGAAAATATTTTTAATATATATCTTGAATATTACATTCACAAGAAGAAACAACTTCCAAGATTCTCCAACACCAACTGGAAGGAGGCTCCAACCCCCTTGTTTACAGGCTCCAACCTGAAGGAATCTAAAAGTCCCTAAATTCTCCAACTCCAAATGGAAGGAGGCTTCAACCCCCTAGTTTATAGGAACCTCCAACTCATTGATTTACCAAAACTGCCTGGAAGGAGGCACCAACCTCCTATTTTTATGAGCACCAACTCAAAGGAAGTTGCAACTCCCTTGCAATCATCAACCTACTATCTGAAGACACCAATCTTCCCATGCACCACCCAACCACTCTTGTTTCTTAGGCACCAACCTGAAGGACACTTAGATCTCCTGCCTTGCACCACCCTGCCACCATTGAATCTAGATAAGAGAGTCAACATGTCACTGTGACTATAAATAATACTGATACATCATCATCATCAAATCTAGATCTACTACAACTAATACATCATCATCATAAAAACTAAATTCACCACAACCGATACATCAACATCATCAAAACTATATCCACCACAAATGATACATCAACATCATCAACTTCGGTCCACTTAGAAACTGGGTCCACATAAATATCCCAGGTCAACATGGGTCCACATATAAACCCCAACATCACTTCTTACATTTATCTCAAACACTTGTTTGGGACTAGTTTATGGATTGGTCACAAACTATAACTTCCAACAAGTATAAATTTGTACATGTAATGAATAAAGGTCTCAACTTGTATCCAATATTCCTTGATATCATCTCTAAAATTCCTCTGAGTTTCTCTCCTCGAATCATCACTAAAAAGGAGATATAGCGAGAGTGAACTTGTAGAATTTGGAGAGCGAACTTGTACAACATTCCACGCACTCAATATTTGATATCTTACTATGAAATTCCCATAAAAGATACTAAATACTATAATATTTCCAATGCAATTGGTCTCATAGAATTTGTGTCCTCTATGAAGAAGGTATGATTGTTTTACCTGGAACATTTGTTTGATACTAGTTCCAGGACTAGTCAAAAATCCTATCTTCCAGAGAGTGTATCTCCAAAATTAAAATGACTCAGAAGCTTAAATTCGTACCACATGTACCTTGATATGTCTTCAAAATGTCCTCCAAGTTTCACTATCTGAAACATTCTAGAAAAAACATTATAGTGAAAATGGTAAGATGGCCTTCAAAAAACATACCTTAGAACACATTATCACAAGACTTCATATTCCCTTGGAATTTTGCCCTTCTTCACTTCATCTTCCTTCTGAAATTCACTACCAATATTGTGCTAAGAGATCAAAATATTGAATGATGAAGTGAGAGGTTCTTAGTGTCAATTTATACCCTTCCAAGCACCTTCTTTACTTGTCCTTGAGTCGACTAGTAACTTCTTGTTTGCAACAACCTTTTCTCCTTTACTTGACTTTAGGGCCAACTTATAACTTCTTGAACTTAGATTTGGGGCTTATTGACCATACTTTTGGGCTTCATCTTCAAGAGGGAATAACTCCTCAACTATGAGGAACCTCGTGGAATTCCACCTACCATTGGAGACTTCTTGATGAGGACTACCAATCAATGGGGGTTTTGCATGCAATTATGATGTCATTCATGCTCTTTTCCTCCAATCAAATTCTTGCTTCATGACCACACCTCTAGGGATTCTGAACCACTTAACAATATTGAACCATATTTTCAGGGATTCTTGTAGAATTATTAAAACCATATTCCCATGAGGGCGATGCTTAAATATATTCCATAAGGGGACTACTTTGGAGACTTCTTCAAATACACCCATAGAATAATTCCAGGGATTCTTGTAGACTTCTTCAAATCATCTTCACATGAGGGCCATGCTTAAATATATTCCATAAGGGGACCACTTTGGAGACTTATTCAAATACACCCATCACTTCTATATGCTTATGGACTTCTTATAGGGTTGAAATCAATGAAAACCAACTTTCCAACAATATCCCCCTTTGGCATTGATGGAAACACTCATACTCCCCCTGTAACCATTATTCCCCCTATCTGCATTCTTTCTCCCCCTCTCTTCATGCTTCATAACCTTCTCTCCTGCATTTTTATTTCTCCCCCCCTTTGACATCAATCTAAAAGGGTAACTTCCCCTAACAATATACATTATTTTGACAATATCTCTCTCCCCCTTTATTCTTTGCAATATGTCATGTATATCAATGTGGGTCGTCTTGTATATTCTTCCTTTCCTCCCTTCCAGGGATTTGTTTCCATTGGTACTTCATCTTATTGTAATCCACTGATGTATATTAAAAGTGTTCATGTCAAGGTTCCTTCATCACTTGACTTCAAGTCTTCATGGATTGTCATGTCTTCACTGAGCATTCATTTCCTTGAAAGTATAACTCCTCCTGATGGTTTTTCTCCTCCTGTCTTACTGTCTCTCTCACAACTTGTCTTCTTGTGACTAGTTGGTTCCACCTATCAATATTCTTTACTAAACAATCATCTTGATGGCAATGCCAATGAGTCATGTATATTCTCTAGTTTATGGCCTTAGACCAATATTTTGCATGTGGGTCAAAAAGAATGGAGAGAGGGTGAGCTCGGGTAGAAACAAAATAATAAAGGGTAGAGTATGGTCACCTTTACATGCTCAAAAAGAGCAGACTTGAAATATATCTCAATTAGTAGAATGATGGCTTTAGGCCATACAACTAAGCCCATGACAAATTGTGATTTGGGTTGTAAAGAAAATGTAGATTCAACCTTTTATATGACTCAGATGATACAAAAAATACAAACCAAGGTAAATTTTCTCATTTAGTGATGAATCTCAACAAAAAAATTCCAAGGTGAACCAAGGTTTTTCTACCAATAGTTCGAGTATCTAGAAGACACAATGTAATGGGTCAAACTTCTCAAACAACTACAAGGCTCAATGGAATTTAGGTTGAATATAAGTATGGGTTAAACATAGCTCCCAATCACCCTTATTTTGTTTTAAAATAAAAATAATTGAATCAGGCCATGAACCAAGATAACTACTAACAACAAGTCCAAAATATGAACAAGAAACCAAAAATATGAGCAAAGACTATGTAAGGCCAAATGGGTGGCAGTAAGGCTACATATTTTTTTTAAATGCTTGCTACAGTTATGCAAGTGAGTTATAAATGCTTGAACCCTAGCACTAAACCAAACACAATACAATAT
>SNQJ01S0189496.1:0-18219 GCA_010110895.2 Picea sitchensis | reverse complement strand
TAAGGGGGGATAGGCTCTAATGCCTCCTTCCTTCTCCTATTGTGTCACTATTGTAAATCCTTCAATCCTATCCCAAGTTGTTCTTAAGGGGGGATGTTAGGATATTTAGATACTTAGGAGTTAGTTAAGATCTACTTGGTCTAATATATTGTTAGGTAAAAGTGTGTTTCTTTAGTATGCATTAGTATGCATTTGTATTTAGGAAATTCGACGGTCACGATATGTTCTAGACATAGAGTGATCCAATGGTTCATACTCTCCTCGATCTTAATGACCATTGATCTGTGGCTTAACACCCAATTGGTCCATGATCTCTATTTAAAGAGCATGGAGGGTCATTTGTCGATGATCAATTGTGAGGAACTCTCTTGTAAAATTTCTTTGTAATATTTTTCTTTGCATTAATAAACTGCTCCAAGTGGTCACTTTGGCTGGGGCCACTGATGTTTCCCTGTAGGGGTTTTACCACGTGAAAACATTGGTGTGTTGATCTTTGATCTGGTTATGTGAGTGGTTATTGAGGGTGTTCGTCCTCTGTTGGAATACCTGTGTTGTCAAACATTTTGGACAATAACAACAATTGAACCATTCTATCTGCTTCCATATCTTCAAACTGGAACAAGTTATAAGAGTAAACCTATAGTGCATTTCTGGTTGAGGTTATTAAGAAAGCCAAACTTTGGAACCATTGAAATTGATTGGGATGCAAATCCAGTAGTTATTAAAATTGATGTGAGGGATGTACACGGAGAACCTATAACGGATACACGTATTTTACTTCTGAGTTACATTTTGGTTTGATAGAGAAAATGGATCTGATAGTTGGAGAAACCAGACGATATTATTATCTTGAAGTAGGTCTTCCATGGCTTATAAGATACCGACTGGTTGTTGGTTTCTATGCAACGATTTTGGTATTTTTTTCACTTTGGGATTGGTACTGGCATTGCTTTTGGCAATAACAGTCTAGAAATTATGTTTTCAAAAACTCAAGGTCGAAGAAATAGCTTAAACCATTTCCAGTAATAAATAAATCAACATTCTCAAAGGGTGTAGTGTGCATGTATATAAGAGCCCATTCAAGAATAAACATAAGCTATAAAATTAATCTCTATGAAAAAAAAAATTCATCGAGCTTGAGATTAGGAGGAACATATGACTACACTCCTTTATCACAAACCAATGCATGCATGCAAATATATCTCCATGTGTATTTAAATGGGAGCCATGGATTACACATCCAAGTAGTACTTACTTAAATCCAATTGTATGATTGTCCCTTTACCTAAAGCCATTTATTTATTTATTTAAGAGATTAGTATTTGGATTGGAATTTTGTGTTTCTTTCCTCCATTATGCTACTCGATGGAGAGGATTATAGGAAGATTAATAATGGGAAATGTGGCTGAGAATGATTAAGTGCAATCATGATGTAGAATTCTTAAGATATCGTGGCAAACCAATCTCCTTTCTAGATTGCTGATAACTCAATTTTATTAGAGCATATCAAAGATGTATCAACCTCAAATCCACAACCTCCAGAGAATTGTGGAAACACTATACATACAACTCGAGAGTAGTTTCTTGCTCAAAAGAAATCAAAATTTAAAAAAAATTTAAATAACATATTAATTTGTTGATGATTTGTCTTGGTCATATATGCTCTGACAACCATTATCATAAGTAAGATATGGCGCTTTTTATTAATAAGGAAATGGGTGGTTCAAACCATTCAATTCAATTTGTTCAACTGAATCAACTCCAATTGTTGAAAATTCTCATTGAACAAATATAAAAGACACATACCACTGAGAACGCAAGGACAAATTTTTTTGAAGACATAAATTTTCTGAGGAGAAAATTTAGAGAAAGAAAATTATGTGAGAGAAAACTTTGGCAGAAAATTTACAGAGAGGTATGCTTGGAGTGATGTGAGGTCTGCTTCATTCCAGTCTTCTTTTACATCTTCAACAGGGATTGATGGAATCATCGACAACAAGGGGTCTTGTGAAAAGGATAAAGCAAGGATGAGTTTGTTGGCTTTCATAAGGTGAATGTTTACTTGTTAGTTTATTGTATTAAAACTCGATTTTATTTAGTGCTAATCGGTTTCTAATATGCAGGTTTTCTTCTTGCGATTCAGTATCATTGCTCCATTCCATCCTGGCAAACTAATCTCCTTTCTTGATTGCTGATAACTCAATTTTAATAGAGCATATCAAAGCTGTATCAAACTCAAATCCACAACTTCCAGAGAATTGTGGAAACAATATACATACAACTCGAGAGTAGTTTCTTGCTCGGAAGAAATCAAAAGTTAAAAAAAATTAAATAACATATTAATATGTTGATGATTTGTCTTGTTCATATATGCGCTGGCAACCATTATCATAAGTAAGATATGGTGCTTTTTATTAATAAGGAAAAGGGTGGTTTGAACCATTCAATTCAATTTGTTCAAATGAATCAACTCCAACTATTGAAACCGCTCACTAAACAAATATAAAAGACACGTACAACTAAGAACGTAAGGAGGAATGTTTTTGAAGACATAAATTTTCTGAGGAGAAAATTTGGAGAAAGAAAATTCCGTGAGAGAAAACTTTGGCAGAAAATTTACAGAAAGGTTGATTAAGGTTGGTTGTCATTGATGTCAACCCTTGAAGAAAGCCCCGCAACACAAAGGTTTGGGTAATGGAACCAATATTTTTTGATGTAAAGATGACTCATTATTGTATTTTCATGGTTGATAAGAAGTAAATATGGATGAAATCCAAAGTGGTCCCCTTATGGTGAAATCCCTCATGGGAAGACGCTTTGCGGAGTAAGAGAAACCATGCTTAATTGTGGATTAATAAGATGAAGGACAATGAATTTATCAGGTAAACTATCCTAGATGGATATTTCTTGTCATTCCATTTCCGGTGGTATGTGAAACGTCACATAAATCCTCACGGTTAGAGAGTTATGGCCATGAGAAGTTGGAGACCCCAGGTTTGGGTAATGGACCCAAGTTTGTTTGATGGATAACAGTATGAGTTATGATATATTTTCAGATAAATGCATGAGTTAAGTGATATATTTTCAGATAATACTATTATATATGATAGCACATGTCATTCCATTTCTTGTGGTATATAGAACATCACATAACTCCCTCACTGCAGTTTGAGAGTTATGGCCTTTACCGTTTGAGGACCCCTCATATGTCATCTAGAAGCCCCAAAAGGGTCAAAGTAGTCGTGCTGGTTTAAGAGAAGATCTAAAAGGTAAATAATAAAGTGAAGAATGAGTGTATTATAATTTAAAGTGAATACAAAATTAATTATTCTTAATAATAAATTTAATGGAGAATTAGAAGTGGGTTAACCCTAAAATAAGGGAAAGTGGGGCCAAGTGACCTAGAAGATGTTTCTTTAAGGAAGCTACTTGAGAGTATAAATAAGAGGCAAGGCTCTCATTTTAATCACACTTGAGAATACTGAACATCTATAGGTGTCTGAGGCAACCAATGATATATTAGAGCCAAAATTCTAAGGGAAGGTGAAGAAAAGAAGGCTGAAATGCAAGGAAGGATAAATTCTTTGATGGTACTTTCTAAGGTATGTTATTTCAGGTCATCTCACCCATTTTCGCTATATAACCTTTTATATAAAATGATTCAGACCGCGGAAATTTCTATACCATTGAGAAGACATATCCAAGTATCTATGGTAAAAAAATTCAGTTTGTGGCTCATTGTATTTGGAGTTACACCTGTGGAAAATAGGGTTTGTATTAGTCCCTAAACTAGTCAAAAACGTGTTTCGGGTAAAAAGTCATAACGATTCATAATAGATCCACATTCAGTGAAACTAAATGTCTTGTTTATGGTATAATATTTATTATAATTTGTAACTATTTCATATCAATTCAACAAATATTCCACGCAAGTAACGCTACAAGGTCGCCTCTAGAATAAGCTAGAATTCAAGTACAGAAGCCATTTTGTTGTAACTCCTTTCTGAGAGGTTACAAGTAGTGACACATGGAGTAATTGCATAAAACACACTGGAAGAACATTGTGTATCAGTTTTTATATCTTTATACATTACATGTAGAAAGTTATGATTACTTCAAGTTAGGGTTGTTGACTAATCCAAACTAGGTACGTGAGACTAAAGAAAATTTTGATGAAAATGCAAGTTAACTTTGTTGTTGAAGTTAAGGAAGGTCTGCATGAATGTGACTATATGCACCAGGTCTATTACAGAGCTACAAATCACATTTGTATGATGAAATTGATGAGGGATTTTGGTCGAGGTACACGTTGAGTACATGGTTGAGACAAGTAGTTGATGAGTTGGCACATACATGAGGTGTATAGTTGATGATGTTTGTACACATTGATGAGTCATATTACATTAGTTGACATGATTGGTACATACTTGGTACACAAGCCAATACACTTGTTTAAGTGGTATAGGTTGATTGCGTTATTTATAATAAAGTTGGTGCATGGTTGATGCACTTGTTTATGGTACTGTGCTGATTATAGGTTGAGTTATAGGTTGATGCATGGTTTAGATTTATTGGTACATTTTTACGCCGTATATCCCATGGTGATAGGGTTTACATATGGTTCCATCATCTCTACTTCCAATTCCCCAGGTGGCGTGATGGGGCAAGGACAAGTGGTTGTAGCCACCTTCCTGGCCAGAAATGAGAAACATAAGGTTTGCGCCCCTTCCGGGTTGTAGCCGCAGAATTGGGGAGTTGTAGACCCCTTAGGGTTGCAGCCCAAGAAACCAGGGGTTGGATCCTCCTTCCAGGTAAAATCAAGAAACAAAGGAAGTTGGTGCTTCCTAATGAATGTAATTCTAATAAAAAATCATTTTGTGGTTTTCTCCCGACGTCAATGAAAAATACCAAAATCGTGTATGTGTATGTTTTTTCAATTGTTCATTTCTTATTTAATCAGATTTATTGGATGATAATGCTTAATTGATATAACACTTGAATGGTATGGTTAAAAGGATTAAATTTCTATTACTCCATTCACCCTCTCAAGAATCCAACAATTGGTATCATAGAAGGTTCCTTCAACCGGGCTTAACCACTCGTGTTGGTTGATCATGGAGAGTACCAAATCACATAAAAATGGAATACCACAGCTTGATGGACAAAAGTATGTTTTTGAGCATAAGGATGAGGACATATATACAAGCAATGCATTAATTCACTACATATTGAAAAATTCAGGATGACCACTTCAACTTACCTAAAAGTATCTTTCTATCAGCAACATGCAGAAAATTTTTTTTCTAAATCTACCCTATGTTCATTGCAATCTTGACGCCTACTGTTTGATTGAATTATAATGTTCAATGTTCGTCGCATAAGAGATCTAATCTTTAGATTGTCCGTCATCGCATAAGAGATGAATGTTGACCATAATAATTTAATAAAAATTTACCGCTGAAAATGACCTAAAATAATAGGTGGAATATATATATATATATATATATATATATATATATATATATATATATATATATGGTATATATATATATATATATATATATATTTAGGCCACTATCATCTAGAATGGTGACAAATGTAAAGGACCTAAAATTGGCCTATAAATATTTGACGCATTTTAAAGATGTTGTGACAATCTTGCTATAACAATGATGGTTCCGAAAAGATATTTTTGTGCGGAATAATGTCACAGAATGCTGTTACGTAGAGGTAGGGGAAAAGTATCAAATTGATATTTCAAGTTGATAAACCAAATATGAAATGAATCCAAGCATCATTTTGATATCGCCGCTAGAGAGACGAACAAATAATCTTTCTATGAATTTGTTATACTATCGACGGAAAAATTTTGTCGATAATTTTATGCAATAATATCCAAATGGATGTTACTTTATTTCAAAGCCAGCCTACAAATTTTTGGGGATATTAGCTTCAACTACAAAGAAATCCAAGGGGCATCAAACCACTTTCAAAGCAATTTCTCACACCAATGTTTAGGGATGAATTCACATGAGAAAAGTGATAGCAACCTCTACCTCTCATTTAATATTATGGTTGCTCACACTTACTCCAATCAGAAAGTGGAGTGCTAAGACAAGAGAAGTCAAGAAAAATCAATAATCAAATCCCACCCCTGTCCTCACAAACCCTTTAGCCTTCATAGAATAGGCATATATGTTTAAAAAATGTCACAACCATAAATAGAGGAACAAAGCTATCAGATCCCAAATATAAACTCCTCCAAAGAGGGTGTATGAACTAAAGATGGATAAAATGCTATAATAAATCAACTCTTGCTTTCTAAATTAAACATTTTCCAACCCATGCACTTCCTTCCTTGACAATAATAGATCATCTAAAATAAGAAATTCCAAAAATTAAGAAAATCTCCTCCTTTTCCATAAACAACCTCCTCAAAGCATGCACTCTAACTTAGGATAATAGTATCACTCTAATCTCCACACAAATCCTTCTCAAGCCATGCACTCTTTTCCTAGGCTCAATAATCACCATGGAAACTCATCAAGTTGGGCCCACCCAAAAACCTCTTAGGATGATCTAAAATTGTTTGGACATTACAAATTTGATTTGAAACCAAACTTCTTGGAATGGAGTCAAATTTAACCCATGTGCTATACAAAATATTGGGTCTTCTAAAATAATGCCAATTCTTGAAAAATGTCACTTCTAAAAATAAACCAAAAATTGGTAGTCTCTAATTGTCATCATATTCCACCACCATACTATACTCAATACTAGGTCTTTGAAAAAATGAAAACTTATATTTTTAAACCTTGGGTTTGACCAAGTTTAACTGAGGCCTAAAACATGTTGAAATTTCATAAAAAATGGAACCTATCCCATTCTCAAATGGGTATCCAAACTTACTTTTAGATTTCAAGAAAGATAAAATTTGTAATAATAATAGAAATTTTCTGGTGATCGGAATCTTGAAAAATCCGAGAGTACTCTATTCTTGAAGAACTCAATTCTAGATCTCTAAAACTATCCTCTATTGTTAAAAAGATTAAGTTTCTAAAAAATAGAAACTAATAAAAATAGTGGAATCAATAATTTGAAAGTGTTCATCTGATTGTCCTCATCCACCCATGCATATGCCAAATCTGAATGTTCATTTAATGCATGGGGAAACATTTCTAAAATAGATTTTATAGCCTAAACTGGAAAACTTATAAAAATAGATCTCTAGAAACCAGAACTAGAAACTTTTTAAAACTAGCACAACATGTGTTTCCCCCCTAAAACACTAATCTTTGAATACTCTCCAAAAATCATACATTACAATTGTAAACAAGAGCAAGTATAGAAACAAAGATCACAAGGTCCCCATATGGCTAAGGTATTCACAAACCATCAATGTCGAATAGATTTTGTAATGGTGAGTCCATCCTGTATAATATATGAACCAACGATGTTGAATGGTGAACTTTTTAATTTTGAGTTCACCCTAAATAATATCCACAAACATATGTTAGAAAGTAACAACTATATTTATGAAGACAAATATGGTACTAACACACCCTCTAGGAATATGATGTTAACACATCCTCTAGGTTTCACTTTCAAAGCTTAACCCTATGCACTAATTAATTGATTGTGATTTGATTTTGGGACTTCATGCTTTCAAAGCGTGCCCTAGAAAACTTTTGTTGGAAATATTGGAGTAATTTGTACATGTGGACACAACCCATCCATATGTATCATCAGTGTATTTGTAATCATGTCTAAGTGGAACTTTGGATATGTGGTCTCAATAACCCCTCTTGAGGTGCACCCTACATATGTTGGATGATAATCCCTCTTGGGAGGATTCCCTACTTATGTTGTGTATCTTCTCAATTAGTGTGCCCTACTTTTGTGGACCCATAACTACTTTTAGAAGATCTACTTGAGTTGTGTATAAATACACAATTCAAACCCCGTTCAAATATCATCCTTTTTATCATTGAGATAAGACTTTCTAGTATAAAGTGTTAATCCTCTGGGAACTGTACATTTTTGGTGTTCTTTTATGGTTGACATATTTTCTCTTTTATTTTCATTTGTGCATCTCAAGTATATCACACTCATGATTTGACTATTTTTCTCTCTATAACACTTTTGGTTCATCCCTAATGCACCTCTCTAGTCTCGTTTGTTCTCTTTTTACTACAAGTTTTTGGGTTGGTGTTTTAGTTCCATTCCATCCCTTCTTTCATTTTGTGATCCTCTTACTCATTGTAATGTGTTTAGGTGTGAACCTTCCCTAATCACTCCATTTTTGTTTTTAAGTCTTCTTCTTGGCTATTCATTCCATTGAGATATGATTTTGGCATTCAAAAGAGAATCAAATTGGAGGAATATTAGGGTTTTTTTCATGTGTTTCACTAGTTTGAAAATATGTCTTTTGGGTGTTGTTGGAGTATGTTTTATGCACTAATTACAAAGATATTTTTTTCCCACATCACTATCATTTACTTGTTGATTTATTTCAACGCTTTTAAAGTTGTTCCATGCTATGGGCTAGTAGCATCACTTTTTTATGGTTTCAAAACCAGGGTTTTGAACTTGATTTTTGAGAAACAATTTGGAAAATTTTGGTTAATGGCATTACTTTTTTGTGGTTGTGAAATTAGGTTTCCATCTGATTTTCGCAATGGTTTAGAGGACCTTCATTAGTGGCACTAATGCTTTTGACTACGGAACTTGGGCTTCCATATTTTATTTTTCAACAACAATACTTGGAGATTTTTGGTTAGTGGCATTTCCCTAAGGTTTGAAAAGATAGGGTTTCTAGATTTGATTTTTTCCCTATAGGTGATTTGGATATTTTGGCTAGAGGTGTTGCACAAGGGATCGTGGATCTAGTGTTTCTTAATTCATCTCTTTTTTAGGGTTTCCTAGGGTTTTATCCTTGATTTTTAAGCCACCTTCAAGGGCTCACTACAACAAATAATTTGGAAGTTTGTTTGGATCATCTCTCTCATGGTTCACTTCAGTATTTGTTTCAAATTTTTCTCATCATCACACGATGGGGATCTATATATATTATTTTATGGTTTTATCCTTACACAAGGGTTTTGCTTCTCTTCTAGGGTTCCTTAGCTATCTCTAAGGATTTTTACACCCTTTACAAAAGTAGCACTCCATCCTGTAATGTACCCTTTAAATCCAACTCTATCTTCGTGTTCATTATTTCTAGTAATATTTATCTAGGGATTCATTTTTTGGCTAAGTCTTGTGATGCCCTAAATACAAGAACAATACATTGAAGAATTATTGGAAGATTTGGTACCATTTCCTTCTTTGGTATATGTCAGGGAATCCTTGAGAATTTATGGAACCTTATTTTTTTTTAAACATAATGACCTCAAGATGGCTCTTTTCCCTATTCAACAAATCTACTTATATTTGGGAAGATATGATATGAAATAACTCTATATGAAATGGTTTTCATATGGAGAGTTGTATCTTCAAGTATTTCATACCTTGTCTTCAAGGGATTCAAAAGATTGTAGGAGTAATAGTTTAGGACATCTTGTTGACACAATTTAAAGTGCACATTTAGTTGTGAACCTTGCATATGATTTTCACCTATTATGCCAAACCCTTGATCAAATCATGCCTTCCCATTTTTTGCATTTTGGTTTTTGATCATACATGTGCTTGGTATCCCGATATGTTGTATATATGATCCTTCTAGTGCATATGTTATATTTAATGGAGTTTATATTCACGGTCCATTAGGATCATTTCCACTACTTATTTTTGAGGATTCTTGTACAAATAATTCTCAACTGATTGTAATGGATCTATCCTTATTACAGTTTTATGTAGCTCATGTTATTGATGTAGCTCAATCCTCCTAAACAATTCACCACATGTAGCTTAATCCTCTTTCAAAATAAAGTTGCATAGATATCTAATACAAAGTAATAGATACCTTTGACCTATGACATATAATGATATAAAAATATGTAATGAATGGAGACCCAAGCGTCGTTATAAGGGTTAGATACCACCCTTTCCCTAGTTACGTCAGAACCTCCATTTAGGTTGCAAGGTTGAATTTTCCAATGTATGAGCTTTTGAGATGCTATAGGATGAAACAACAAGATTGCAAGGTTGGCACCAAATTAATAGAAATAGATCCTTGTTGAAGTTCTTGAGAAAACAAATTCAAAAAAACAACAATCTTAGTAAGTGAATTAGAAAGCTAGATCAATATACACCAATTCAAGTGTACTTTCTAGATAGTTTTTAAAGGTTGTTCAAAGATGATCAAATGCCTTACAAAGTGGAATTGAATAGTATAAATTTGCAAAGAAATGACCTTACGTCATAAGTGAAACACTCAAACAAGTATAAAACCCCATAAAAATTTGAACCAAGGGAGGTTTGACCACTGTCATGAAGTTTCTGGCATACCTCAATTTTTCCCTAAAACAAATTATTGTTCTATGAGACATGATTGTGATACAAAGGAAATATGTACATCTCATCGTTGGTTCCCTATGAAGCGTGACAAGTACCCTCACAAGTTGGGATGGTTTCATAAGATAAATCCATTCAAATATTACCACCTAAACATGTAACCCAATTTTCAGACAATAACATTACCCAAGAATTTGGTACATCTATGACTATCACATCCATCAATACAAAGATAAGTACCTAATATGCGCTTAGACCCACCCTTCGGATCCTTTATAATACCACACACCTTGATTTATCTCTATCCACACCACATAAGTTCCAATATGGTGTTGTAGTCTCTAGACCTAATTGGTTCATGGATTGCAATGAAATTACATTGGTTGAGGCCCTCTAATCCAACATATACATGAAGAATAATTTCATTTAGTACCAAGTTTATGAAGAAAGTTGCATGACTCATGTTTTTCCTATCTTGATGAATAACCTCTAAACCCATTAATACCTAATGGCCCTTAACCCACCAACTCTTGATCCAATTAACCTACTTGAACTCCAAAATCATTAATCCTACCCTACTAACCTTTAATTTCCTAACACACTAATCCCTAACCCACTAAACCATTAAGAACTAATACATTAAAACCTAACGCACTAACCCACTAAGTACCTATTATGAACTAATGAACTAAACCATAATGAACTCATTTACTAACCCCTAACCTTAAGACACTTACCACTAAATCATTGACACTTACACTCACACACTCTAATACCCAACTTGAATGGTTGGGAGGTAGGTCTCTCACTCTCACCCAGTCTAAACCCACAAACATATTTTGTCATGGTATAAGGTTAAAGGGTAGACCTCCCCAAGAGTGGGGTCCTCAGCGCTGCAGTCTTCTAACTTATTGACTCTTGTTATGCCAGCACTCCATTGCTAGGCATTACTCAAAGCTGCTGCACCAAATCCGTGGGTTATAATGGCTTGGCTAGATTTGAACTTTACAGGGTCTCACAAAATTTATCCAGGGAAATTAATAAATCAGGCCTTGGAAAACTCTAATGCTCAAACCAATGAATCATTGTCCCACTATACCCAAGCAACTAAATCTAACTCAACATACCAAACATGTGCACCCTTGACTTCTAATCCCCAACACGCTATCCACTAAATCAAAATCCTACCAACTTGATCCCCAATGTACCAAACTCTGTACAATTTAAACTTACCAACCCCTAAGGATACCTAACCCACTAACACATACTCCCTAACCCCATTAAATCCAGATGTAAATATCCACCAACTACTAACTAGATGAGGAACCAAGACACTAAACCAACCCATACCTGGGCACTAACACAATAAATTATGCCTTTACTAACCTATTAAATGACAGAATCTGATATTGAACCAATATTCCAATATAAATGAACGTAATTAAATTTGTATCCCCTAATGATCCCTAACCACCAAGAGATCAATCCATAACCCCCAAAACCTGTTCACTAATAGCCTACCAACTGTTAACTCTAACAATGAGAACTAATTGACTAACATCTAACCTAATAACTCCTAATGACAGTCCTATTAATTGACTGGGGATCAACTTAAATGCCAAATCACTGTGAAACCACAACTCCTCACAAGAAAACATAATAAACCCATTTTGTAGAAGCAAAAATACTAAACCTACTAACTTCAAACCTCACACTCCACTTGAGAACCCAACCTAATAACTCTACTAGACTCCAAATCACTAACCCAATAAACCATAAACCTCTAAAATGCAAACTCCTAACCCATTAAACCATTTATTGTCCTAAAACCATTGTGTCTAACCATTGTCTCTGAATAACCCCATAAACATTACCAACTCTAACCTATAGTTCCTAACACACCAAATCCACTAGCCCCTAACTCCTAAATCCCCTAACCCCTATATACTCATCAAACCAAATTTAATTCTTGGAACCACTAACACACCTACTTAGTACATCCCAAATCACTGTCTCATTCACATTTCAACCATACTAACCATTAACCCTTTAACTTGAATGCCTATTAAGTTTACAATTCCTACTAACCTCAGTAATCCTTATGTTAGTCCAACCATAACCTACTCAACTCTTTACCTTTAACTCAGAACCTTTGAATCATACCCCAACCTCTAACCCATCAACCTATAACCCCATCTACTCAACTCTAACCCACAGCCCCAACACATACTCTACTAACCCACATATATATTGTGAGAATGCAACATAATTAAATATAAATTAATTTATAAAATATGGTTAATTAAAAAATTAAAAAAATATATAATTAAATAAAACAAATTAAAGATACACAGATCTAAACACCTAATGCCTCACAATTCTTAAGGATCAAATGATCCTGCACACACATTCTTCACATAGATATTTGAGGCCTGTAGGGAAAGAGCTACACTGAACACCTGAAAATTTTAATTTATAGGAAGGAGGTGAATAGGAGCTGGCAGTATCTAGAGCACACTCATAGTAAAATTTTACAGGAAGAGGGCTGGAAGAGAGGGTGAGATAGCACACTAATCAGACTCTGCTGAAGGCAGGAAGCTATTAGACATTAAGCAGAAGGAGGCTTCAAGAGGGAGGGCAAGAGCTGTGGGTGCATGAGTCAGTAAAGAAATGGTGATAGCTATTGAACAAGGGGAGGCCAAGATCCACATAAACCCTGAAAGGTTAAAGAAAGAGAAGGAAAGCCAACAAAAACAATTTCATGCTTCTGTCCAAAATCACAAGCACTCCAAACGAAAGTTAGGGTTAGTTTTAGTTTTTTTTCTCCAAGAAAGATCCTGCCTTTTTCTCTCCATATTTCTTGTACTTTTCCTAATTTTATCAACTAAAGAGATGACCTTTCCTGATTATACTGCTTCCATTGTGATTTGTTATAGAATTAGAGAAGTAATGCGGGAAAAGGAATACTACTTACACAAGAAAATATATATATCCAAACGTAAAGAAAATAAGCAAGCAAAATGAATAAGGGTATATATATAGTGCCCAATTTAAATTTAAGACCCTAAACGAAGCATGTGAGTTTATGAGTGAAGAAGTACAAGTGATTAAAATACCTTCTCAATTTATTTAAAAAGAAAGTCAATATAAAACATAAAAAAAAAAAAAAAAAAAAAAAAAAATCTATCTAATTACTAAATATCCCTACATGTGGAGCACTCCAACTCCAAATCACACATGCCTCTAAGTACATCCAAAATAAGGATTGAATGTTAAACACCTCCTTCAAAGGTCTCCAATTCTCCAACATTCCCTCTTAGGCCATGTATACCCCCCTGGTCACACACCAGCATGATTGGTTTTCAAACCCAAGTGTCCCAAGTCATGCCAAGCCCCATGTGTCCAAGTGTCCCTGTACATCTAGGGTTCAATTCTCCTCCAAGATGCCTAATTATCCTCCTCCAAGGAAAACCACCATCCCAAGGAATCAATCGACCTCCATTTTTGTCTCATCAAGAAATCCACTAGCCATGTAGGTCTCCCATGCTCCAAGGAAGAATTCCACATATGCATCAAGACAAGGTCTTACAATCAATGTGAAATCTAACTCCAATGTGTATGTCCACCACAGTACAACTCCCATAGCTATCACCACACCACGTACCTCTAATCGCTAATGCAACAAAGTACCATCTTTTACCAACCTTTCAATTCACTTCACCTTCACTTTTAACCATATTTTTGCTTTCCCATACCCTTACATTTAACCATTTTCATTATTACATGGGTTTTATACACATTATTTTCCAATGCATCTATTTTACTATATCTACATTAAATATTGGAAAATGACATGTTTACACTTATATATGAAATTGGGATGAGTTTCATGATGTTTACAGGTGAGTTTAAAGGACTCCAACCAAGTCAACTGACCATCAAGCCTCAATTTCGAATTTCCTCTTCAACCCCTGGAATATTTTATGAAGATTTGGATATTTACTCAAGTATCTTGGATGAGATTAATCATGAAAGAAATATTTGTTAGAGGATTACATACCACTTGATAGGTGTGAGCACATGGTTGTAACCAAATGAGATTTTTGTGACCAGGAGATATTTGTATCCGTTATTCTAAATTTCTGTGATAAATAGAGGCCTCCATTTCAAAGGAGTGAATTCTAGAGCATTGTGGTCCAACTCTATGATGGAATAAGAATCAAGATTTATTTTCACATCAACTTCCATTCTCTAGTTTAGATTTAGAATTCTTTTAGTTTAAGTGTTACTTGTTCTTGGGAGAATTGAGCTGACTCCAAATAGATCATAGTAGCATTTTCTCTTGTTCTAATGCTTTGAATAGGCTTTATATGTTTTATTGTTTTATTATAATTATTTTGAAGATCTTAATGCTGATAGTTATTTGAAACACGCAAGAAGACCTCTAGAGGGAGCAATGTTTCCTACAACAACTAAGCCTTTAAGTGTATCATTTCAATGCATGAGTGTTTACTTATGATCTCACTTGTTGATAGGTTTTGTGAAACACTGCTTGAGAGGACCTCCTAGAATGGAGCTAGTGTTTTATTTCCTACAACAAATAAGTCTTATTATGGAAATGAAAGAGTGACGATTGAATTTTTCTTAGATTAGAGTTAGATGCCTACTCCAGCAAAATATATGCAGGAGTAGGCATCATCACAAGCTTACAAGCATCCCTGTTGATAATTAAATGAAAGTACTTAAGTAATTGAATTTCCCTCAAAATTCCACATCACATGAAGAACCCTATATGTGATCCTTAAGTATGGTGTAACTTAATTTTGGAGTAACCTCGAAAGAAAACACTCCCTCTTTATGAGGAAAGTGTTTTCACCAACATCTTTATGCTTCCTTTGCAACTCAATCAAACAATTTCAGAGTAACCTTGAAAGAAAACACACCCTCTTTATGAGGAAAGTGTTTTCACCAACATCATTTTGCTCCCTTCGCAACTCAAACAAACTTTCCTTATGCAAATTTGAACACATTGCAATATCGAAATCAACCACTAGCTCCCAGAAAGGAACTACCCCCCAAACATCACACTCATCCAACAAAGTATCACACATCACCTCCTCAAAACAATTGTAAAGATCACAAATGAAAGAATCTAATACAATATGGTTAACATATCTTCTAGGAGGTATTTTCACCCTCATTGATGATATGGTCGCTCCTACATGATTTTGTGCATCCTATAATGTTTGGCTAGGCCATCTTGGATTTTTGTGTGCTAAAATAGATTATGAAGAATATCCACCCCCAACCTCACCTTGTACACAACTATATTTGATTCTTCTTTTACCTTTGAATCAATGTATAGAGGGTCACCTTGCGTCCTTGAACCAATAACCACATTTTGGCTAACCTAGCCTCCTTCGTCCCTTAGGACCAACAAGGGGTAGTACAGGAATATTAACTTGTTGTCCATCAACTATGCCTTTCGGCCTGATCTTAGGCCCCGACTCACCCTCCATGGATGAACCTTTTGGAGGAACCCTTAGGTTTTCGGGGCATTGGATTCTCACCAATGTTTTCATTACTCAAGCTGAGATTATCGCTTCCACTTTGTCCACACCTTCTCACACCAGTGCTTCTCTCTGAGGCAAAACGCTCCCCTACCAATGCATTTTTACATCCCACAGCTTTGGCAGATCACTTAGTCTCGTTCATCTTCAGTGCAAGAGCACTTGATCAGTGAGCTATTACGCACTCTTTCAAGGTTGGATGCTTCTAGGAAAACCTCTTGGTTGTCTTTGCACTCGTACTTCCTTCATCACTGAGTAGTCATTTAGGGCCATTAGCTGATGATCTAGGTTGTTTCCCTCTCAACGATGAAGCTTATCCCCCATCATCTCACTGGCTGACCTTTACCCCTTTTATTGGGGCAATCTAGTATTCATAGTTTTCCTCGATTTGGTACCGCTCTCGCGGCCCATACCCCTAGATGGTCTAGCCAATTGTTGCGCCTCAATGCATTTCAGGGAGAACTAGCTAGCTCTGGGTTCGAGTGGAATTTCATCTGTAACCATGACTCATCCACTGATTTTTCAACATCAGTCGGTTCAGACCTCCACTTAGTTTCACCTAATCTTCATCTTGGTCATGGATAGATCACCCAGGTTTGGGTCCATAAGAAGTGACAATTGCCCCATGAAGACTCTCTCTCGCTACGACTCCGATGGGTTCCCTTAACCAAGCCACTACCTATAATTCATCGGCTCATTCTTCAATAGGCATGTGGTCAGAGATATCATTTTCCTCCCACTGCTTGGGAGCTTACGGTTTCATGTTCTATTTCACTCCCCGATGGGGGTTCTTTTCACCTTTCCCTCATGGTACTACTTCGCTATCGATCACCCAGGAGTATTTAGCCTTGCAAGGTGGTCCTTGCTGATTCACACAGGATTCCACATGTCCTATGCTACTCAGGTTAGAGCGTAACCCAATGATGCTTTTAGATTCTAGACTCTCACCATCTAGGGTGTAGGACCCAACTGTTTCACCTAGCAGCACAGAGCTTATATTGTGCTCTCCCACAACCCCATTTTCATAGTTTAGGATGCTCCCATTTTGCTCGCCGCTACTATGGGAATTGATTTTGCTTTCTATTCCTCTGGCTACTAAGATGTTTCAGTTCACCAGGTTGTCTCTTGCCTGCCCATGGATTAAGAAGTAGTTAAAAAGGTTAACCTATTCGAGAATCTTCGGATCTATGCTCATTTTCAACTCCCTGAATCATTTCATCTCTTACCACGCCCTTCCTCATATCTGGGTGCCTAGGTATCCACCGTAATACCTTCCTCATTTGAACCTCGTCATTAAAGGTTATACCATCCTAAGGTGATACTAAATGGAAAGATATTATCAACATCCATGAATGATAAATCATAAATCAAACTGTCGGATTTGAATAATTGTGTGCTATCATATACCATTGTATTGGCTAGGATCATGGGCTAGAGATAAGCGGACTCAAACTGCTGACATCTTCCATAGGGTAAACCACCGTCTCCTAGGCCTCCCCGACTGATTCTACCATAGAGGCCAACGATAGACAATAACTCCCCCCCGAACACAACTCACAAATTTCATCGTATTGTGCTCTCCAAAGAGAAACTCTTCCAAAAAAGTGCTGAGTTGAAATCCCATTTCAGGGATTCTTGTAGTTCTAGGCTATCCAACTACAAGAGAACCAGGACAGGAACAAAGAGCTCTCCCCTTTTTTCACCCAAATTTTTGGTTCTAAGAATGATTGCTCTTCTCTGACCCTTCTTGTCCAACCAGAGTGGACAACTAATGTGTTCCACTCCTCGAATCAGGGTGGGTATATGGTCGGTCTATGACCCCTAAACACACCCTCTTTATGAGGAAAGTGTTTTCACCAACATCATTTTTCTCCCTTTGCAAGTCAAACAAACTTTCCTTCTGCAAATTTGAACACGTTGCAATCTCGAAATCAACCACTGGCTCCCATAAAGGAACTACCCCCCAAACATCACACTCATCCAACAAAGTATCACACATCACCTCCTCAAAACAATTGTAAAGATAACAAATGGAAGATTCTAATACAATATGGTTAACATATCTCCTAGGAGGTATACTCAGCCTCATTGATGATATGGGCGCGCCTACATGATTTTGTGCATCCTAAAATGTTTGGATAATCCATATTGGATTTTTTTGTGCTAGAGTAGATGATGAGGAATATCCACCCCC
>SNQJ01S0189495.1:7361-18219 GCA_010110895.2 Picea sitchensis | reverse complement strand
GGAAAGTAAGTTCTTCTTCAAGCCTGGTACATAGAGTACGTCCTTCATCTTTATTGAGTTTTCTGAATCTAGCTTGTAGTTTGATTCTCCCACTCCCTTGATGGGATATTGTTAATCATCTCCAGGTGTTACCTTTTGAGAAAACTTCTTTTCTGAAATACAAGAGAGAGTATTTTTCTTACCCGTCATGTGCTTTGATGCACCACTATCAATGAGCCCCTCTCCAGGTGTTACCGATCCTGAGAGGGCCGAGATCAAGACATGGTCCTTGATCATCTTTGTAGGTGGCTCTTCATCTCTCTTTTGCTATTGTTATGGTTTTCTCTTGCTATCGATGGAATAAAGTGGTGCGATACACTTGGAGGCTTTTTCTCATGCTTGTGGATGGATTATTCTTGGTCACTTAAGGTTTGAAATTGCATCTATTTGGAATTGGTAAGGAAATTCTGCATTTATTGTCTTGAAATACTTGCTTTCTTCCATAATTGTTAGTAGATAAACACTTGGAGTAGTATAAGGGCATACACCTTCCCCAAGATTCATTTATTTGCTTGTGAAAGGTCATTGATTGCAAGGTTGCTTGGAGAATTACAAGGATGTACACCCTCCAAGTCACCTTTGTTTGTTTCACAAACCCGAAGAAATAAATGGGCTTACACCCCTAGGTTATTTGTGGATCAAGCGCATACATCCAAGGTCATTTTGTTGCATAAGGTTTTGCTAAGAGAAGTAAAAAGGCTTACACCCTCTTAGCATTTCCTAGTGGACCTAGCTTGCCTTGGGGAGTAAGAGGATTTACACCCCCAAGGACTTAGTCTAGTCTTCACATTTTTTGACCCCACAACCCAATAGTAAGGCACTAATCATTTTTAAATTCGCATTGGAGAAACAAAATTGTTGCATTGGGATATGTGAAAACACGAAGGAATCATCTTGTTCAAATTGCTTTCTTTCTTTGATGTCCTAGGCTTGCTATTGCCCCTAGGGCATCTCAATTGGCTAAGTGTTTCTTATTGCTGTTATAAATTTATGCTACAGCCATTAGGGCTGCAACAAACTCTCTTTTTCAAGCTCAATATCTCACTCTTTTACCGTTGGAATTAGTTTGAAAGTTGCTATTATAAATCTATTTGATGTTAGCTATTGTTGGGCAATCTTTTGGCTGATTTCTTGGGGTAAAAGTTGCTGCTGTAGCAAAACACTGCTACAGCCACTTGGTTGTCACATATATACTCTGAAAACTTATCTTTGCAGCCATCTAAATACCACTAAAGTTGTGCTAAATTATTGAGAATTTATCTACTTGTTTTGTGCTTCATAACTCAACTAATCTTCGATGCTTTAAGTGGTTAAATCTGCAGTAGTTAATTGATTTCATTGCTGATATATATTTCTGATTACTGCTGCAATTAGGGACATAAAACTTAACTTGCTTGTCCATCTAACATAGTGTATGCAAATCTTGGCTTTTCTTGTGTCTCGGGCAGGTACAATCCCTTTTGTAGGTACCCAAAGACTTGGCAGACTTAAAACCTTCCTGAGACGAGTCATCAAAGCCACTTTCCTCTTTCCTTATTGACCTTTATGGGGACACTTCTCTTCATTTCCATCCGTCTCAATCCCCCCAGGGTCACCGAGATCGCCTCCATAGAGTGACCTAGTCACCCTTGAAGCGTGGGACCTATATCGAGGTGACATGGGGTATAGTGTCCCTTAGTTGTTTCCATTTTGGTGGTTGGGTCGGGCTTTGCCCAACCTACAACCTATGCGATAACAAACACAATAAAAGAGAGAGAAATAGAAAGAAAACTGCTCAAGAGATCAACACAAACCACAATGAACAACAAGGAAAAGATACTAATCTACGTGCAAAATTTACAAAATACCATCAAAAAATAAGGTTAGGACACAAACACAAAATTTCTTTATTGATAGGCTTGCAAGAGGGTTAGTTGCGCCACAATTGACAAGTCCACAACCAGTACAATGATCACTTTGCTCAAAAAAGATTAACTTAGACTAAAGAAAGAGAGAGAGGAATGAGAGAAAGTAACTATGCTAGCTGCTGCAATATTCGACTAGTAATCAATGACAACCATCCATTATATAGCTCTTGAGGGCACATATCCAAGGAAAAAGAAATAGGACGCATGGGAGGTAAAGATAGGAAGTATAGGCGCATGAGGAAGTGTGAATGACATGCGCTTGAGTGAGGAAAAACACAAGTGGGAGAAGGAAGCATGTATGCGCATGAGATTAGGAGTGAGAGAGATGCATGGAGGATATTTTTAGCTTTCTAACGCATGTCAAATGGATAACTTTGGCCAAGGGATGAGTGAGTTATTAGCCAAGGGAAAATTTACTCTATCTTTTAGGGAATTTCCTAAAATTTAGGATATTAGCATTTAAAAACTATTTAAGGCAAACTTTTAGAAACCGATGCATGGAAAGTGAGAATATGGAAAGTGAGAGGAATAGAGAGAAAAATTAGCCTTGAGTGGCTAAACTTTCTCCTGAAAATGCCACCTCACCCATGCACCACCTCTTTAGCTTAATTAATTGTCGTTTAATGCATGATCCTTGGAAAATGTGCCCTTGGTCCATGATGCCATGTAGATGCCACATCATTCTGATACTTTGCCACATGTCGAAATTTGAACTTGCCACTTGTCACTGCTGGAGATGACGATGGCTGCTAAAAATAGACATTTCCAAAAATAGCCATCCGGTTTCAAAATTTTGAAACTTGGAGAAACTGACCCAAACTCTCCCCAAATGCGCGGGATGACTAGGAGACCACCACCATGCACCCACTTCTAAAAATAAAAATTCCTTGCATGTCAATGATATTATACTCATTGGATTTGATTTTCCGCAAGGAATCCGAATCCACAATCAGAATCGACATGCGAACCCTGGTGCTCAACTTGCTAAAAATAGAAAACTGTGAAAAATCATCCTGGAAGAGGTCCAAAAGACTCAGAATGTCTCAAGTATCAATAATATGTGCTCAGAATCTGAATTTGGGGCCTGGAGTTCAAACTGCTAATAATATAAAGTTCTTGCATGTCGCCTAGAAAAGTGCTATCGGGCCTAGAATCATGCAAGGACCATCTCTGTTTGCTCAGAACTACTCCAAATTGTCAAGAGACCCACTCAAACCGTGTCTTCTAAAAAGTAGCAACCCCTGTTGTATGTAAACATCTCTCTCAAATGCATGGGAAACCAAGCTAAGTCTAACTATGAACCAAACAACCATGTGCCGATCATTTACCCGCCTCTGATGGGAACCAACTCTTGCTCAAAACAAGTGCTAAACTTTGGGAGAATCTCAAAATGCAAGCCAAAATAGTGCATGCTGGTTCTTAACCCACAAGATTTTCAAGGGTGAAAATCTAGGGGTTAACAATGGTGACTCAAGGGGGCAGGATCCCCTTGTGTGATGTTGAGAACCATATGAATCTGTGTCTATAACAATACTACTCTATGAGAACTCTGTAAGATGTCCCAATGATGCTTTGGAAAGATATATACCGAAATATAACTCTGTAAGTGTGTGGAAGGAAAGAAGGCCCTGTAAGTTGACAAAGAAGATCCTGTAAGCTGACCTGTGATACCAAAGCCTATCCAATGGGCCATGGAGTCAAATCAATATAAAGCCTCCCATTGAATCACTGAAACACAAGGGGCCTCATTCAAATACGCAACCTGCTACCACCCAATATGTACACTTCTCCCCATGGTAAATGTGTTGATGTCGACACAAGGGAGAGAGTCACTTAATCAGGTGTCAATAATGTAAACGCCTGTCAAGTGCAAAGGAACACCACCAATAATGACAATGGGTCGTATGGTACGAGCACAACTTGTCAGTGTGAAAGATGTTCCAAAGTCGAACTATGGCAAGGATCATCCAATTGAGGCCCAATGATACTCAACCTTGTCGGATGTGAGATAACCGCCAATGAGGCTAATGACTATCAAGGCGCTCTACTTCTGGGTCATCTGTAGATAATGTGTTGGAGTCGATACAAGATGACCTACTAAAAAGAAGAGCAATGATGTCTTTCTTCCCTCAACGTGAAGTGATAACTTAAGAAGATCAAGATGAAAGAACCAGGTACCATATCCCTATTGCTGGATGAGGGGGACGACTAACTCAAAGCATATGACTCAATGATAAGAGATGAGGAGACAAGACATAAGATGACTCAAGACACTCCCATGTCTCCTCAAAACTACCCATCCTAAAGGCTTAATTCTTCGAGAACAATGACAAAACGGGACCCCCATCTAGGCTCACTCTAGTGATAGACACAAAGGCTCGAGATGTGGAGGATTTGACATTCAAATTTTAACCTAGGAATAACAATTATGGACAACCATTTATTCAAGAAAAGAAAGACACACAAGACACGAAGACATGTTGATGTAACTAGGCAAAAAATCAACGACACTTATGCAAAAGATTGAAGTAAATACTAAAGGGAAAAAACACTGCAAGGAAAATGTAAATTGCTGACCTAAAACTGTAAAAAATCAGCAAGAAGGAAATACTGAAATGACAATGCGGAAAGGAAAGACAACTACCCTAAACCCAAATTTTTTTACCTCTAAACTTCCATGGTTAAATCATCATACTCAAAGATCCATTGTAACCATGCAGCCAAATGATTAGTCCGATGGGAAAGGTCAACAAAGTCAAACTTCCAGGGGGACCCACCCTGAAATCTCATATGACCCAAAGCTGCCTTGATGTACTTGTTGGTGAAGCCATAACTGAAGGGTGCCAGTTGACTGAAGGTTGGTTGGGACTTAGAACATGGTATTTCAACTGTAACAAGCATGAATGCATGAGAGCAGAAACTCTTGGCATCTACCTCTTGAAATACCTCCATCATTTTGAGCTCAACTTGGTCATGGTGAACTCTAATATCCAATCTCTGATCAATCTCAGGATCCCGAAGAACAACCTCATGATACATAATATTAGGCAAAGTGTAAGGGACATCATCCCTTGGTTGAACCAAAAGTGGGTCCTCCTGCTGTAATGGTGTCTGATCAAGCTGTTCTTTTATCTTTTATTTGGGAAACAACACTCAAATCCTTACCCCACATCACCCAATCCACCTCTCTTTCCCCAAAAATGGGTTCATGCCCCATGAGTTGATGGTATGACATAGCTTGCAAAGCTCTCCATAGCCAGGTTAGAGATGCCTTCACCCATGATCGTCGTTTGTATCCTGGCCTTAAATATTCCCACCATTGGCTCCTCCTCTGCAAGAAATGCTTCTTCATCTCACGGAGGAGACATGAGATGTGTGCTTCCCTTCTCCATACCCCTAAAAAATTTTGGTGCACCATCTTCCGCAACCACTTCCCCCTCCCGCTGGATCTCGATTCAGATTCCATGTTCTCCTTTACCTCCACTCTATATGATGTCCCTGGATAGCCCCGATTTAGGTCACCTCTCCCCCCCTTCCTTGCTATTTATTCTCATATCGAGATATCCTGGAGGTTGTTTGGGACATGAGTACCAATAAAGTGGCGGATGTGGAAGGGTTCTAAATAGAGTTCTTCAAGTATGGTCTTCATGCCTTGGATTACCACTTGGCCCACTTATTTAACCTTATTGTTTGTACAGGCTTTCCATAGGGTTGGTCGCACCACACTATTCACCTAATCCATAAATCGGGTCCAAGTGCAAAACAATTATAGAACGATCATGGTGGGCCACACCTTTTCCAAGCTCTATGCTATGGTCCTTCATATGAAGTTCTCTAGGGAGCTTGAGAGGAGACTCCTTAGAGCTAAGGGACAAGCAAGGTTCTGTTCGGCACATCAGACCACTGATCACATCCTTACACTCTAGGCCTTTAGTGAGGAGGCACGACATCGCTCTTTGAAAGCCTATTGCTGCTTTGTAGACTTCCGGAAAGCTTTCAAACCTGTTTTGGTGAGGCGTTGTTCTAGAGATGTAGAGGCATCAGTATTTTTTGGACACTCCTAACCGCCATTATGCTCATGTACGAGTTAGTTTTTAGTCGTCTCCACACTTCACATGGGATGTTTGACTTTATCAGGAGTAGCATTGGGGTTAAACAAGAGTGTCCTTTGCCTTCGACCCTTTTTGGTATCTACATAGATAAGCTTGAGTCCTTTTGCATAATCAAATCCAGGATGGTGATGGGTGCCACCTCCACCAGGTCTTGATTTCTATCCTACTCTTCGCTAACGATGTGGTACTCTTGGCCTCATCTTCGGGGGGGGCTACATAGACCCTAGTGGAAAAACTCGGCAACGACAAAAACTCGGCAAGGGTCCTGAAAACATCGCCTCGGAAAAAATTGGCGAAAAAATCGGAAAAACTTGGAAAAACTTGGCAAACATTAAAAAATACATAATTTATTCATTTTTTTTCAAAATTTTAAACATTTTTCAATATATAAAGCAACAACAACATCATATAAACAGATAGGCACATAAATATGGAGAAAGAACCGATACATATTATATAGTGGATGCCAAACAAAAACCGATACATCAAAGTCATTACTGAAAATCTGAAATCAATACAAAATGACATCAATGATCACATATATAAATGTATATGTCCCAAAACTACTCTGCCTTTGCACACCTCAAAAATGCTTGATGGCCTCCACAAACTTCTTCCCTTGCTGCTCCACACACAAAAAAAACAAAATGACAAAAAAACCCGAATCGGGCTCTTTATCCTGCTTTTTTTCTGATTTTTGCCGATTTTTCCCAATTTTTTCAAAAAAACGTGCTTTTTTCTCTGACAAAAAAATCACGATTTTTTTTTTGAAAAAACCGGCAAGCCCAAAAAATCGCGCTTTTTTCTGAGTTTTGCCGATTAATCGACGATTTCTTCTACTAGGACATAGACAACTAGATGCTTTGATACGTTTTTGTGATCTTCGACAGTTGATGGTCAACCTGGGTAAAACCAAGGTGATGACCTTCAATGGGTTGAAGAAGGTTCTATTAGGCCACCATTTCCTTTTTATAGGAGAGGAGATTTAGATCACTAACACTTATACTTATTTGGGGGTACAATTCTCAGGGCCTCGCTTCAATCTATGAGATGCTCTTCAACCTCATGTAAACAAAGGTTATGGAGCCTTAGCTGTTTTTGAGAGACAATGTCTTTGTCATTGTTTTCAGGACATTTTGTCTAAGATGTCTCTGATGGATTCCCTTATTTGGTCCATAGTTCTTTATGGTTTAGAGGCTGATTGTGCTTCAGTTGAGAGAGTGCAGATCCTTCTCCTCCAATGCATCATCAGATGCAAGCGGATAGTACCCCAATACATCATCCTTGCAGAGTTTGGTGCTCGACCCTTCCGATTTGAGACTATTTTCCTCCTATTTTCACTTCTACACCACATTCAGAGTTTTGCCGACTCAGTGATGGGCTGAGACTAGTACTTGTACTTGGCCAATCGCTCATCAGACTCCATTGCCTTATCTAGTCCTCATGGTCACATTAGGTGTTGGTTTGCAGGGGTCTTAGACCTTTTTGAGACTGTTGGTATCTTGATGGATCAACTTCGTCCATTCAGGTACTCCATGGATGCACTTGATCATCTCCTACCTACTAGGCAGGAGTTGAACAGGATCATCCAGGATGACATCTATAGACAGTTTGTGCAGGTCATTTGGACAAACCTCCAGGGCGTGTTACATCTGAACATGGTTGTCTATGATGAGCACTTCATAGAGGCGAGGGACAAACTCATTATGCAATCCGTATACACATCTCATCAATGGTCTCACTCTCTTTGTATCCCCTTAGGTATGTTTCGAGTGAGCTCACATAAACCTCGAGTTGAGATGGACCACCAGATTGTATGGGCAAAGAGGATCTGCCAGCTATGTCATCTTCGTAAGGTTGATACAGAGGAGCACTTATATTCTGCTGCCCCATTTATTTTGAGGTTCATGGGAGATTTTATTGCTTGTTCAGTGGGATCCAGACCCTATCCTGTTTCTTTCGGTACTCAGACCAAGGATGTCTAGCTCTTTACATGTAGGAGTCCCTCAGACTTCGTGCCCACATTCTCCAGTCTCCTTCTAGACTAGATCCTACTGAACATATTACTTCTTACGATGCTCTTATCATCTAGTGGCACAAAGAGACAGACCGATAGTAACATTGCTTCTGACTCCAGATCGGTGTGGACCTAAGGAACCATACCCCTTTCCCAGGGACATCAAAGACATTGCCATACTAGATCCCTTCCCAATAAGAAAATGAGATCACCTAGGAATCAACGGCGGGTTGTAGATAACAACGTAGTAGGCAATCCAAATCTTCCCCCAATTCTTCCTTGGGACACCATTGTATCTTGATTTTTCTTCATTGGGCCTCAGATGTAGGAGAGATAGATATGGTGAACCATGATCTAGTCGCTGGATTCTTTCCCTCTGTACATCTCCCTCCCATTGTGGACGCCTGCAGTTGGAGTTGAGGGTTTTCCATGTTTTAGCATAGACCTCATGCTTTACTTTACTTCTTGTTCTTTATATTGGAGACCTTTTGGTACTCTTGCTTTGTATCGACATCATTGTACTCAATAGTCCCATTGACCTACTTTGTGGTCATTTGTTGGACATTAATATAATTATCGTATCTTATCTTATCTAGGTGCAACCACATGTTTGATCGCTACCTCGAGGTTACCAATGGCTCCAGGGAAAGCCCTCATGGGAATTGAACCTTTCCCACTAGTGAAAAACTCCTCACTCCTCGCTAATGGACTTGTTACAACTTGGGAATCCTACACACAATGTCACCTCGATGTAGGTCCCGCACTTCAAGGGTGACTAGGTCACTCTAGGGAGGCGATCCCGGTGACCCTAGGGGGATTGAGATGGAGATGGAGAGAAATGGAAGTGAAGCCCCTAGAGGTCAAGTCTAACTGGAATGAAAAGTGGGAAGAGATGCCTTGTAAGTCAAGTGATTGCTGCCCCAAAGGTATATTACTTCTCCGGATGATTGTACTTGCCTGAGACACAACAAAATCCAACTTGCAATGATATATGCTAGTATGGATTAGCAAGTTAAGCTTTCTGTTCCTAATTTGCAGAAATATATGACAGTTTATATCAGCAAGTAAGACATTCAAATCAGCATGTAAAACATAAGATCAATCAACAATATTATCAATGAGTATGGCAATCAAGTATGACTGAAAAATGACACTTTAAGGTTGAATAAAGCAAGCTGTTATAACATGTATTTTCTGCAGAAAATTGCAGCCTTATGGCTGTAGCATTCAATGGCATGCAGCAGCAAAATCAACCATGGAAAAGTGCCAAGAGGTAGCCCAAAAGGTGCGCCCTAGTTAGTAGACTAGGTGAGTGAAGTTAGAGAGCTAGTCTAGGGTTAGTTTAGGAGTTAAGAGAGTGTTAGTAGCTAGGGTTATGCAGTCCTGATGGCTGTAAGTTAATGTTTGTAACAACAATTAAAGTAGTGGGAGAGAGGGAACGCCCTAGTAGGGGAAGACTCCTCTCAATGAGGCAAACCAACTTCAAGCAAGAAACCTTTCAAAAGATCAAAATTTGCGTTTCCCAAGGAAACGATTTTATATCTCCAATGCAAAAAATGTATGACTAGTGCCTTTACTATTGGGTTAATGGGGTCATGAAAAGAAAGAGCTAGAGAAGCTACCTCCTTGGGGGTGTAAGCCCTTTTACTTCCCAAGGGAAGTTTCTCTAGTTAGGGTTTAAGCTAAGAGGGTGTATGCCATTATACTTTTCTTAGCAAACCCTTGTCAAAGCAATAAGATGAAGCATAAAGTGATGAAGACTATGGTGGGGGTGTACGCCCTTATACTTCCCACCTAGTTCCTAGCACAATAACCTTGACTTGAAACAAATGATAGCAAGAGAGTAAAAACCATACCAATTCAAGGAAAAATGCCAAGATAATCCACCACGATAGCAAGAGATAAGCCTTCCAAGGCTAGCACATCACTCCCATCAACCATAACATCAAGAGATAACCATAAACAAGTGCTAAAAGAGACAATCTTCCCAAAGATAGCGAAAATTTGAGACCAATACTTCTCACAATGAGGGAGAGTTATGTTAAAATGAGATCATATGATCTCTTATTTATACAAATGTCACCAAGGTGTCTTGTCCACAAATTAAGTGGTAAAATACAAGATTCGGGGTCAACAACCCTAATCTTGCCCCCTTTACAAAGTAATTCATTTACATTTCACTTTTGCACATAAGAAAACCCTAATTTTAGAATGATGTCTCCCCTTTAGGGGACGTTTTTCCACTTTGAAGAAGTCGTTGGTGTTGGAGAAGCATGGGTAGGCCTCCAAAGGCCACATGTCAAGCATCTAAAGTTAAACACTCTTATCATGGTGAAGACCCTCTTCTCCTCAAAACGTCCATGTGTCAAATGAGTGGCACCTCACCACCATGCCCTAGGCCCCCAAGCATGACGTCAAGCTAAAAAATAGGACGTTTTGCCCCTCCTGGGCAAATCGTTTGAGAAGTGAGGGATGGGCTATGTCCAAGTCATCACCAAGGCCTTCCAAGTTTGATCTTTCTCATCCGACATGCAGGCCCCTGGCATCCAACTTGTGGGCTTGCAACCCCATGGAAGCACAAACTAGGCTTGTTCTCCCAAAACTGTCCACCAACTAGGTCCTACAAAGACAAATGAGCATGCCCTCCAAGGATCTCAAGTCATAACATCATGATAAGTGAATCCAATCAATAAATGAGCCATCTAAGCATGTGCATCAAAGATCACTATATCAAACAATTAATTGCTCAAAGACACTATGCGACTTGTCAAGCTTGAATATGG
>SNQJ01S0189494.1:18126-34107 GCA_010110895.2 Picea sitchensis | reverse complement strand
ACCATCTGGTCACCAAACCAGGGCAGTGACCTTTGGTTGCATGGCCAAAGGAAGGGGGGTCTCATCACGAGCCAGCCCTCTCATTTCTGCAAAAGGAGGAGAGATCCGCTCACCTTTGGAGGATAGCACAAGAGCATAATAGAATGTGTGTAAGGTAGGGGGGGGTAGTCCTCTATTTATATTTTTAGGCTAGGGTACAAAGAGGGTAGTAATAATTAAAATAACTATGTTATAATTAAAACATTTTTAATTAATACTTTACTTTAACCCTTAAAACAAAAACAAAAAAAACCCAAACAAACACAATCAAGGGTAAAGGGGGTTTAGGTGGGGTTACATGGTGGAAATACTTGTCCATTCATTTTCAAGGTCACCTTATTAACTTTATCATCATTGCATATGGGATACATCCCTCATGTGGTCATGCCCACCTTCAAGGAGGGTCATACACCAACAAACACCTAATCAAAGACCAGGTTGCCCCAGAACTTTTCTGGGGACTTATCCACCAAGGTACAAGACCAAGGATCAACCCATGCCCCAAGCATGGGTACCCTGGAATATTTCCAGGGGCCCTAGACATATCTAGGGGCTTTAACTGCTTGATCCCAGACCAAGAACCCCAGTCATATACTGGAGGCCCTCTCAGGGGTCTTTACTGCTTAGTCCTAGACCAAGAACCCCAATCATATACTAGGGGCCCTCTCAGGGGTCTTTACTGCTTGGTCCCAAACCAAGAACCCCAGTCATATCATGGGAACCTTAACAAGGGTCTTTTTCCATGGCACTGACTGTTTGGTCCCAGACCAAGTACCCCAGGAGTGCACTGGGGGCCCTAGATCTCGGCTAGGGTCTTTGCCATCCTCACAGAGAATGGCTCTTGCAGCTGCCTTAAATTCAACAATTACCTTATTCCATACACAGAATTTCCTCATATCACACTAGAAAGACAATAAGATCCAAGCATTTCTATTGTCATGGTGCTGCTTTTAAACAGGGTATAGATTGTTGATTGTATTGCATCTCAATTAGATTCTAGATCCTCTTGTAGGATGATTAGCCAAATCTTACATGGAATCGGAGCTTGACTGAATCTAACGCAGTAGATCTTATTTTCTAGGAGCTAGTTTACTACTAGCTAGGAAAAACCAGATTCTTAACAAAAGCTAGATTGAAAACACTTTTGGAGTCACCCCAAAAGCTAACAATTGCAACAAGTTAGGGATTATAAATGGATGGGACTCCTTCAATATTGATTTTTCACCCATGTATCAACAAGCTAGTAGACGTAAAAGTCACGAGGAAGGAGAAAAACCAGATTTCTACATTTAATACGGATTGCTCTACAAGTTGGGGTAGCTTTTCATTCGAAAAGAAGGAAATTAAATCCAACCAATAGGGGAATCTCACACTTCCAAAATTGCTGGTCACTTTGGTAGAAAAAGGACATTAGCTCATTTGAAGAGTTGTGTATTGTCCAAACATGTTACGATGTATGTTTGTGGATGCACACTTTGTAAAATAAGCAAGCCAAGGACCCAAATGTTGGGATTGTATACACCATGACCCACACCTTTTAGGCCATGGGAGAGCATTTCCATGTGTTGGGATTGTATACACCATGACCCACACCTTTTAGGCCATGGGAGAGCATTTCCATGGATTTCTTGGCAGGTTTCTCAAGAACAAGGAATTGAATGAATATCTTCTCATGATGGTGGATAGATTCAATAATATGTGTACTCATTTTTGTAAGAAAACCATCAATGCCTAACAGAGATGAAAAATTCCTTTATGGCTTCCTTTTGGTTTTCCCAAATACATTATTTTAGATAAATATACCAGGTTTTAAAGTTTTGTTGGACAACATTATGTAGGAAGTTGGATACAAGATTGGACAAATCCACCTCATTCCATTCCCAAACATATGGATAAATGGTCCCCAAACATATGGATAAATGGAAGTTGTCGATAGAATACTTATTCATTTGTTGAGAGGGTATGCTGCATAATCACAACCACCCAAAGACATACGATGAAATCTTACATTTTGCATGCTTACAATAGGGTAGCTCACTCATCTACTCACATTTCACCATTTCAAGTTTGTTATGGGTTCCTTCCACAATCACTAGTCGACATGGTATATGACAAGCAATCAAGCGAAGGGATGACAGCCCACAATGAGGAAGAGAAGGAAAACAAAGCGAGTCAGGTGCCTCACCAAGTGTAAAGGTAATCAAAAGAGACACTAGCGAAACACAAAGAGACACATGACAAATACAGAAAAGAGCATAAGTTCCAAATTGGGAACAAAGTTTGGTTACATTTGACCAAGGAGAGAATGCAAGGGGAAGGAAAAAAATATCAAGCCCATAAGGTATTGTCCATTTGAACTACTTTCAAAAATAAACAACAACGCATTTGAAGATTAATTTGCCATCCTCTGTAAACATCCATTCAATTTTGAATTTGTTGTATTTGAAACTCTTTGAGACAAGTTTGTCGAATGAATAACATATTAGTGAGAAGTGAGTTTTGCCCAAAATTGAAGACCTAGCACCTAAAGCACTCAAAACCATGGAAAAAGAAAATCAAACCTTTACGAAGGGAAGAAATTGAGTATTTGCAGGTTGTGCCAAGAGGACAATTCATAAAGAAGGAAATGTGGTATATAAAAGACAAAACAAAGGAACTCTTCCCAAAACTAATAGGTCTTGATGTTTTGGTAGCTGCAAGAGGAACTTTCCTCTAGACAACAGTTCTTAGAAGAGAAGAAGATTCTGGAAGTCCAGGAAGACCATTGAATAGCAGAAGAATACCCCAGAAGAGAAGTTGGCTCACAAGGAAAAGAATAAAGTGAAAAATAAGATTCCCAGAGAAGAAGTCGGCCCAGGTAGGTGACTTGAAGAATATAAATAAGGGAGATGTCTAGCTCATTTGACACACTGACACACTCACTCACTCATTGGAGAAGGGCGCGCCAATATGAGGCAAGGAGAAGACATCTACTGCGACATCTTGGATATTGGTTATTCTTGGTGAAGGCTTTCTCTTGTGTGTTATCTCTCTGAGTAGATGCGCTCTACCTGTATGGTGTTGTTGCTGCAATGCGGAGCACTAGCTTATGTGCTAGCCTAGTGCTAGGGTTTCAGTTGGGAGCACTAGCTTGTGCTCTAACCTAGTGCTAGGGTTTCTTTCTTGTCTGTTGCTATTGAGAGTTCATGTATGGTTGGACTATTGTGGATGAAATCTATCTAAGAAAGGTTGTTGTCAGTTGGGTTTTTCCCCCATTTGGGGTTTTCCCAAGATAAATCTCTTGTGTACTCTTGTCTATTGTTTATGCTACTATTATTGTTCAGTCTATGATATAACTATTAATGTTAAAGGAATAAAAGAACACTGGAAACACTACTGCTCTATAAGTAAAGAAAATATGACATGTAATCAGAGTCGATTACCTTCAAAACAGTTTAACAGCTGGGAGGAAGATCTTGAAAACTGCAGCTACAACATTTTCTTTGTCAAGCTCGTTGAGCACTAGTTCCAGGACATTGGGACTAAAACCACCACAGAGCAATTTGCCCGACCCTAGCACACTCCCTGCAACACTCTGTTTGCAATTCCAGTGAAAATCAGAAATTGGAAATTTCTCAGTCCTAGGGTTTCTTTGAGCGAAAATGTCTACCAATATGAAAGTTGAAGATAGATTCAATGGATCAGATAACTTCAGATCCTGGAAGCATAGGGTACTCCTCATTCTAGAAGAGAATGAACTATTGGATCATGTTAAGAAGGTGCTTCCAGAACCCAAAGAAGAAGAAGCCAATGCAAAGTTCAAAAGGAATGAAGTCAAGGCCAAGAGGATCTTGACAGACTTGATCAAGGATCATCTAATACCAAATGTATCAAAACTAAAGACACCGAAGGAAATGTTTCATGCCCTAACCAGACTCTATGAAAGCAAGAATACCAACTGAAAGCTTACACTAAGGAATCAACTCAGAAATGTAACAATGAACAAGTCAGAGACAGTCTCCAACTATTTCATAAGGATCTCGCAGCAATTGGAGACTCCATAGATGACGTTGAACTTGTTACCACTACACTCAATGGATTCCCTTCCTCTTAGGACCCATTTGTCCAAGGAATTTGCACAAGAAGGAAATTGCCCAAATTTGACAAGTTATGGTCCGATTGCACCTAAGAGGAATCTAGATTAATATCCAAATCACAAAAAAACGAATGATGATGAAAACCAAGCCCCTGCTACTCATGTGAAAAAGAGAAAAGAAAGGGAAGATGTCAATCCAAAGAAATCAAAGAAACCACGCTACAAGAAAGATACGTCAAGGATCAAATGTTATAGCTGCAAGAAGATGGGACATTATGCAGTTCAATGTCCTCATAGACATGAAAAGGGAAAGAAAAACCATCATGCACATGCAACAGATACCGAAGATCACAAGGCGAAGGATGAATAATTTGTATTTGTCACAACACTCACAGGAACTATCACTCAAGGAAGTGATACTTGGCTTATAGATAGCGATGCTTCCAAGCACACGACCGATTTCAGAAATTCTCTTTCAAATCTAAGAGAAAAGGATTCATCCCTTCAGGTGGAGCTTGGAGAGGATTCCAAGCATGCAGTCAAAGGAGTTACAGAAGCCTCCTTGCAACTTGATTCAGGTAATCATATTTCCATTAAATATGTTATATTTGTACAAGGCTTAAAGAAGAATCTTACGTTTATTTTTGCTTTAGAAGATAAAGGTTTTAGGGTAGCTTTTGCAGATGGCCAAGTACTTATATGTGTTGATTTTTCAATAGGCAAGGTTTAAGCATGAAGTTCATTCCATTTTAGCATTTAACTTAAACCATAAACAATTTTGTTGTAGCAACCAAGATCACAAGAAGAAACACCATGCACAAGTACACAGGAAGTATCCTGGGAAACCCTTCTCAACAAGGGAAGAAAACCCAGCCAATCCTTTGCTATATTCTTCAAGAGAAAGACCTCCAACACCAAGAAAACCTAGCACACAAAAGGGTGCTTGCAAACCCTACAAAACTAGCGCCCAAGAGAGGTGCGCACTTTTCCCAAGAAGATGTACTTGCTCAAATTTCCAAACTCACACAAAAGATATGATTCCTCAATGGGGAATTTACCTTTACTTATATTAGACTTGCCCTATCAACAAAAGTGTCTATTGGCACAATAAGGCCGACCTCTCTATCTCACAATATAATTAATATTAACCAGATTAATTATCTTTTACATTAATTATCAATTACATTAAGGTGGGGCCAACATGTACCCTTTACATTACAATTAGGATTACAGGCAGGTCTGACTCTTGAACAATATAGCGAGGAATTTCATACACCCACTAGTGCTCAACCACTAGCGGCACATCCATAGGGATGTCCATATCTCTATCTCACTGCATCTCACAGGAGAACCACACTCACTAGTGCTCAACCACTAGGATCACGTTCACCTGTTCTCGTCCACAGACACGTCCACTCAACAGATCTTCTTTCCCACTGCATTACACAGGATAGTCATCTGGAGTTCATCATCTCAACTCTTTGCTCAGAGGAGGCTAATACATTGTCTTCATCTATGTCTCATAACGATGCACCCAGCTCATGGGAATTCACACGTTCACCTTGTGCTCAACCACAGGCACGTCCAACTCAGCAGATCTCCTTTCTCACTGCGTTACACAAGAGAATCATCTGGAGTTCTTCTCAACTCTCTGTAACGAGGAGGCCATCTCTACGTTCCAGCTCTGTCTCAAATAGGAACCACACACCCCTCTTAGGGGCTCTCTCTCAAGTTTGTGTCCTAGAGAATGTCTCACGCAGCTGTAATCATCAACACTCCCTCTCAGCTAGGGAGGCATTCTCTACCAAGCCAAGTCTCTCACAGAAATACTTGAACTTTGTCATGGCAAGTGGTTTGGTGAAAATATCTGTGATATGCTCATGAGTAGAAAGATATTGCATGTGTATCGTCTTCCTCTGCACCATGTCTCTGATATAGTGATACTTTGTCTCGATGTGTTTTTATCTGTAATGAAACACAGGGTTCTCGGAGAGCTTCACACAGCTCTGGTTATCACAATGAATAGTTGTAGGATCCATCTCATGAACGAATAAGTCAGTCAGAAGTTTGCGAAGCCGCACTGCTTTGCGGATTTCTACACTCAATGCAATGTACACTGCCTCTGCAGTGCTCAATGCCACAGAGCTCTGTTTTCTACTACACCAGGCAACCATGGCAGACCCTAAAGTGAAGCAACAACCGGAGGTGGTTTTCTGTCCACTGCGCTCCCCGCCCAATCTGCATCGACATATCCTTGCAGGGTCAAGTCTACACTGGAGGCATATCTTAGGCCATAACCAAATGTGCCTCGTAAGTATCTCAATACATGTTTTGCCGCTATCTAGTGTGCCTGTCTCAGTTGGCTCATAAACTACCTAAGCACATTCACTACATAGCATATGTCCAGTCTGGTGTTAACCAAACACATTAGTGATCCAATCAACTGTTTGTATAAGTGTGGATCTACCTCTCCTGAATCAGTATCACTCATCTTCTTCAAATTCATAACCATTGGAGTGGGCATGGATTTGCATTCTTTCATGCCGAACTTTTTCAATATCTCCACAGTATATTTTCCTTAACTCAGGAAAATCTCATTTGTCCTTTGCCATACTTCTAGTCCCAAGAAGTAGTGCATCAAGCCCAAGTCCTTCATTTCAAATTTAGCAGTCAATGCTCGTTCGCATTCAGCAATGAGTCTCTCTGAACCAGTCAGGAAAAGGTCGTCTACATATAGGACCAAAATCAAACACTCATTGCCATCAATGTGATAATATAAGTTTGGATCAGCAGCACTTTTGTTGAAGCGCAAACTCATCAGAAATCCATCCATTTTCTCGTACCAAGCACGTGGTGCTTGTTTTAAACCATATAGAGCTTTCGTTGTGTATAACGAATCCTTCTAGCTGCTCCATATAAACTTCTTCCTCAATTTCACCATTGAGAGAGGTTGTCTTTACATCCATCTGGTGTAGCTTCCAACCCATGGAAGTAGCTAGTGCAATGATAGAACGAATGGAGGTGTATCGGACTGCTAGAGAAAAAGTCTTGTCATAATCAACTCCCTCTACTTGTGAGAACCACCTGGCTACAAATCTCGCTTTGTATTTTTCGATGCTTCCATCAGTTGCATGCTTGATTTTATAAATCCATTTGGAAATCACTACAGACTTTCCCTCTAGTCTTGAAACAATATCCCATACATCATTTTTCAATATAGATTGATATTCTTCAGTCATGGCATCTTGCCATACTTGTTCACATGAAGCTTCTCCATGACAAGATGGCTCTGAGTCAATCATGTGGGTCACGGTTGAAGGGTAGCTTGAGAATCTCTTTGGTCTCTTGCTCTCTCTGGTTGTTCCTTGAGGGGCTTTATGTCCCTCTGCTTCTTGTAGAGTTTGTCAGGCCCAAGCATGCCTTTTATGTCCAACTGTAATATCTTTGGGTATGTCACTTGTAGCAACTGGATCAGCTGGAACAACTAGATCAATTGGAGCTACTGGATCAGCTGGAACAACTAGATCAATTGGAGCTACTGGATCAACTGGAATAATGTTTGTCTCCCTCTGAATTGTTGAAGGGGGAGAAAGCATTGTCTCACTATCAATTTCCATCTAAGCTTCTCTAGATCTTTGGAAGGTTACTTCTTCAAAGGTAACATCTTTGCTTATTTCGATTTGTCTTTAACCAGGAATGTAGATTCAAGATGCCTTTGAGGATTCATTGTATCCTACAAATGTGCCCTTTCTCCCTGAATGTTCTAGCTTGGATCTATTCTCTTTGGGTATATGAAAATACACTAGACACCCAAATATTCTTTAGTGTCCAATCTCAGGCTTCACTCCAGTGAAGGCTTCTTTTGGAGTAATGTTCTTCAAGATCGAATGAGGACTTCTGTTTTGAACATACATTGTTGTCATACATGCTTCTGCCCATAAAGTCATAGGTAGACTCTGATCATGTATCATTTCTTTGGTGGCCTCGATGATAGTTCTGTTTTTCCTTTCTGCAGCTCCATTTTGTTGAGGGTTGTAAGGAACTGTGAATTCCCTCTTGATTCATGCTTCAATACAAAAACTATTGAAATCTTTGGAGGTGTATTCTCCTCCATTATCTCATCTTAATACTTTGATTTTTCTTCCACTCTGGTTCTCAACCTGAGCTTTGAATTCTTGAAATTTTGCAAGGACTCCATCCTTGTTCTTTAGAAAGTAAATCCAAGTTTTCCGGGAGTGATCATCTATGAAGAGTACATAGTATTAGTACCCATTCAGAGATGCAACAATGATTGGCCCACACACATCTGAATGTATCAAGTCCAAGATTTCCTTGGATCTATTGTCACTGCTTGAGAAGGATCCTTTAACATTTTTGGGAAGAGCACAACCTTTGCAAACACCTTTATGCTGAATTTGTATTTCTGATAGACCTGTTACCATTTTCCCTAGAGCTGGGAGAGCTCTTTAATGAATGTGAGCAAGTCTTCTATGTCATAGCTCACTCAAGATGATAGTGTCATGTAGCAGGGCCTGGACTGGTTTAATGGTTAATCTGTACAAGTTGTTTTCTCGGACACCAATTACCTTGGCATAATTTATATGAGAGTCTTTGTGCCATGCAAGAACTCTTCCCTCTGAGAAAGTAACCTTGTAGCCTTTCTCTTCCAGGGCAGAAATGGAGACAAGGTTCCTCTTCATTCTGGGTACATATAGTACTTCTTTTAATTGAAGCTGCATATCTGAATCTAGTTGGAAGGTAGAAGTTCCAACCCCTCTCACATTATATCTGGCATCATCTCCGAGGACAACATGTAGATGTGTCTCTTTCTCAACAAAATTTGTTAGGTGATCTCTAAGACCGGTCATGTGGCTGGAGGCACCACTATCAATTAACCAAATATTATCATTGGTAGGGACCATACCTGAGAGTGTTGAGAAAACTAGGCTAGAAAACCTAACGACTAGGCTAGGCTAACACTTTTAGGTTTTGTTGGACTTATGACTAGCAACAATAAGCCTTTGAAGGATAGGATAGCACTGGTGAGATGAATTTACCTTTACTTATATTAGACTTGACCTGTCAACAGAAGTGTCTATTGGAACAACAAGGCTGACCTCTCTATCTCACAATATAATTAATATTAACCAGATTAATTATCTTTTACATTAATTATCAATTACATTAAGGTGGGGCCGACATGTACCCTTTACATTACAATTAGGGTTACAGGCAGGTCTGAATCTTAAACAATATAGCAAGGGATTTCATACACCCACTAGTGCTCAGCCACTAGGGGCACATCCATAGGGATGTCCATATCTCTATCTCACTGCATCTCACAGGAGAACCACACTCACTAGTGCTCAGCCACGAGGATCACCAGAGGTCGGCTACTTGAGGATATCTGGTTGTCCAATGTACATTCATGTTCCCAAGGAAAAGAGCACGAAGTTGGAGCCTTCGGGAAGGAAGGGCATCTTCCTTCCTTGGATACAGTGAGACTTCGAAGGCCTATAGAATATACATCATTGGGCAGAGACAGATTGAGATTAGCCAAGATGTGACTTTTGATGAAGATGAAGCCTTCAGAAGATCAAGGGAGTCTCAGAAGGATGAGGACAGAGAGGAGCAAGAGGCTTCAAGGGATGTAATCATGGTTGATTCTACTCCAGAAAAACCCATTCCAGAAGAAAAGAATGAGATGGTAGAGTTAGAGAGGCTTCTAGATCCACCCCGAGAAGCTGTAATCACCAAGAAGAGACCAGCTTGACTCTGGAACACTTTGCAGGAAGTTGAAGGATATGCAGCGCCCAAAGGATCTTTTAGAGAGAACAAGAGACCACACAAGTTTTCCAGCTATGTGGTGTTGATGAGCAGAATCATTGATTCAAAACCTTCCACCTTCGAAGAAGCTACTGAGAAGCAGGAATGGAAAGATGCCATGATGGAGGAATACCGATCCATCATGAAGAATGATGTGTGCGAAGTGGTTCCGAGACCAGAAGGGAAGTCAGAGGTAACTTCCAAATGTATCTACAAGATCAAGCATGCTACAAACAACAACATAGAAAAGTACAAGGCAAAATGTGTGGCTAGAGGGGTCTCCTACAAAGAGGGAGAAGACTATGATGAGACATTTGCTCCTATAGCAAAGTACACTTCCATCATATCGATTATTGTGATTGCTTCCGTAATGGAATGGAAATTACACCAGATGGATGTACATAGAGCATCCACAAGGTTTTGTGATCCATGGGAAGGAGTCCCATGTGTGCAGATTGAAGGAGGACTTGTACGAATTGAAGGAGGCACCCAGGGTATGGTATGCCAGGATAGATAGCTACCTGATGAGCTTGGGATTTACCAAGAGTGATGCAGATCCCAACCTTTACTACAAGGTTGAGAATGGTTGTGCGTTGATCTTGGTCCTATATGTGGATGACATGTTTCTAACAAGTGATGAGAAGCTCATAGTTGGGTGCAAGAGGGAGCTCACTTCAAAGTTCGAGATGAAGGATCTAGGTCTGATGCATTACTTCTTGGGATTGGAGGTCTAGCAGAGGCCAAGTGAGATTTTCCTTGGCCAAGGAAAATATACTGTTGAGATCCTGCAAAGATTCGAGATGATGAACTGCAAGTCCATGGCCACACCTATGATGATAAATCTGAAGCTCCCAAGTGATTCATCTTCGGATTTGGTGGATCCCGGGATGTACAGACAGTTAATTGGATCCTTGATGTACATGGTTAACATCAGGTCAGACATATGCTTTGCAGTAAACACCTTGAGTCAGTACATGGTTGAACCTAGACATGTACATTGGATGGAAACAAAACATATATTGAGGTACCTACGTGATACGATTGGATATGGATTGAGATATGTTTCGGGTGGAGATGTGAAGTTGCAGGGATATACAGACTCTAATTGGGCAGGGAGTGTAGTGGACCGGAAAAGCACATCTGGATGTTGCTTCAATTTGGGATTAGGTATGATCTCATGGTTAAGCAGGAAGCAGACATCAGTGGCACTCAATATAGCAGAAGCAGAGTATATCGCAACTAGTGTGCCAAACCGTGAAGCAATGTGACTTTGGAAGTTGCTTGCAAGGATATTTGATCTAGAGTTAGAGCCAACTTTGATACATTGAGACAATCAAAGTTGTGTAAAGCTTTCAGAGAATCATGTCTTTCATGACAAGTCAAAGCAAATAGAGATCAAATATCAATACATCCGAGACATGGTGCAGAGAGGAGTTGTGGAGCTCCAATACATATCCACGGATGAGCAGATAGCGGACATTCTCACCAAGCCCCTATCCAGAGTGAACTATGAATACTTCAAAGACAAGCTTGGAGTGATGCAAAATGTCCACCCTCGTTGAGAGGGAGGTGTGTTGTTTCTTCTCTTGCCGGCTAACCCCTCTGGCCAAGGGTTCCCTAGAGGTGATTGAGGGGGTAATGCATTGTTGCACTCGATGTTTTCGTAGTTGCGGGAGGAACTTTCCTCTAAACAACCTTTCTTAGAAGAGAAGAAGATTATGGAGGTCCAGGAAGACCATTGAACAGCAGAAGAATGCCCCAGAAGAGAAGTCGGCTCACAAGGAAAAGAATAAAGTGAACAATAGGATTACTAGAGAAGACGTCAACCCAGGCAGGTGACTTGAATAATATAAATAAGGGAGATGTCTAGCTCATTTGACACACTCACAGGCTCACTCACTCATTGGAGAAGGGTGTGCCAATCTGAGTCAAGGAGAAGACAACTACTGTGACATCTTGGAGATTGGTTCTTCTTGGTGAAGGCTTTCTCTTGTGTGCTATCTCTATAAGGAGGTGCGCTCTACTTGTATGGTGTTGTTGTTGCAGTTGGGAGCACTAGCTTGTGCGCTAGCCTAGTGCTAGGGTTTCTTTCTTGTATGTTTCTCTTGAGAGTTGGTGTATAGTTGGACTATTGTGGACGGAATCTATCTAAGAAAGGTTGTTGGGTTTTTCTCTCATTTGGGGTTTTCCTAGGATAAATCTCTTCTGTACTCTTGTCTATTGTTTATGTTGATATTATTGTTCAGTCTATGATATAATTGTTAATGTTAAACGAATAAAAGAACACTGATAACACTACTGCTCTATGAGTAAAGAAAACTTAACAATCGGAAAGTAAGCTTTTTGCAACCAAAAGCTTCTCCATTAGAGAGGTATGGTCTAGGGGGACCATCTATGCAATATTTGGACCTTCTAGTATTCATCTGGAAAGTGTGACCAATGAACTTCTATATTTCATTTGATGTTCTAAACCAAAATTGAATATGAATTGTCACAAACAAGTATAAAATAAGGGTGAGCCACTTGTATTGGGAATTTCCTTCTAGTTCTGAGGTTCCAGGTGCATAATTCAACAAAGGAGAAGTCACTCCCACAATATGGATAGTGGCAGACACAAAAATTCTTTACGCAACAACGGTGTTGGTTAAAAAAGAGGAAGACAACAATAAATGTGACACAACCAAGGGAGGTGGAGATGGAGAAGTTCTAAACAAATGAAAATGAACAAGAGCACCTCTTGCCCAAGAGGATCCAAAACAAAAGAGGTGCGTCAACTCATTGTCTCTCGTGAAAAATGGTTTGTTGCAAATTGGATGAGAATGTCAATTTTTAAGCATTTAATGCATTCAATTTCATATCTAAAAATTACTTCCAACTGACCTCGAACAATAAACTAGGTTTGTTATCACTGAATAATTTTACACTAAAATTATGACAGAAAATTACAGCGAAAACACAAAGATCAGAGAGAAATCATCAATGCACATGAGACACAAATTTTGCTCAATAAAATTTTTCAGATTGAGAAATTTTTAGGACAAAAACAGTCCTCTCGGCAAAATTAAAACTTCAACAATATTCTGGAAAACCCTTCCAACTTACAAATCTATTGTATGGCCTGCTGACGTCACCTGTATGGACTGCTGACATCACATGTACGACCTGCACGTGTGGTACGGACTGTACGTCCTGGACATGCAACTGAATCTATTGTTATGACCCACATGTGCGATTGTTTCTACCTGTTGTATGATCCACACGTGTGGTACCAACTGTACGAATCATGCGTGCAACTTGTTCTCCCTCTTCCTCTCACACATGCAGCCTCCTCTCCTTGGATGGAAAACAGAGAAAGTCAGTCCAAAAACCCTAGGCCAGATTTGTCAAAGTGAAGAATTTCCTTTGTTGAAATTTGTCTCCCAATCTCCTTGAAAAGAGTGCTCACTCACTCATGCCAACACCATAATGACAAGATGAAAATGTCACAATGAGATGTGTGGTGCCTCCTCACATTGCATCTCCTTTTATAGGAGTCTAATGAGGGAGATTAGGAACCCCTTCTAAACTCAACATTAAATTAGAATTTTTTATTCCTCCAAGTGGGCGTGAAGCCCCAACATGTGAATGTGGGTGTGAAACCCCACCAACAACAATTCCAAGCCCAAACTACATACAAAACGGGTTTTCACAAAAAAAAAAGTGCAATGTGAGTGCCAACAAGATTCCCACATGCCCGACACCAAGGCCAATGTGAGAGTAACTCCTCAAAGCTACAAAAACATCAACACTCCCTCTTAGCGAGGGAGGTATTCTCAACCACTCCTAGCTTGTCTTTGAAGTAAACAAACTTCCCCTTCACTAGGGGTTTGGTGAGAATATTTGCAATCTGCTCATCTGTGGAAATGTATTAGAGCTTCACAACTCCCTTTTGCACCCTGTCTATGATGAAGTGGTATCTGATCTCAATGTCTTTCGACCTGTCATGAAACACTGGATTCTTCGAGAGTTTGACACAACTCTGATTGTCGCAGTAAATCACCGTCGGCTCCAACACCTGACCAGATAACCCTGCAAGAAGCTTGTGAATCCAAATAGCTTCACAACTCACCAAACTAGCTGCCATATACTCTGCCTCTATTGAACTGAGTGCCATGGAAGTTTGTTTCCTATTGAACCAAGAAACCACTGATGATCCCAAGTTGAAACAACCACCAAAAGTGCTCTTCCTGTCAACTGCACTACCTGCCCAATCTGAGTCTGAATATCCTTGTAGCCTCACTCCATCACCTCGAAGGTACCTAAGCACATGCTTTGTTTCCACCCAATGCACCTGCCTTGACTCAACCATGAACTGGCTCAAAGTGTTAACAGCAAAGCAAATATTCAACCTAGTGTTGACCAGATACATCAACGAACCAATCAACTGTCTTTACATCATCGGATCCACCAAGTTTGAATCTAAAGCCCCTAGCTTCTTCAGATTGGTGATCATAAGTGTAGCCATGGACTTACAGTCCATCATCCCAAAGCTCCTCAGTATCTCGACTGCATACTTCCCCTGTCCAAGGAACATCTCACCCGGCTGCTGCCACACCTCCAATCCCAAGAAGTAATGCATCAAACCAATGTCCTTCATCTCGAACTTTGAATCCAAATCCCTCTTGCAACTGGTAATGAGATTCTCTACTCCCGTGAGGAACAAATTGAACAGATCATCAACATACAACACCAATATAAGAGGATCCTCACCAACCTGTATGAGATATAGGTTGGGATCCGCTTCACTCTTAGTGAAGCCCATGCTCCGCAAGTACTCGTCGATCCTCGAGTACCATGCACTAGGTGCCTACTTGAGTTCGTACAACGCTTTCTTCAACGTGCAAACATGGAACTCCCTCCCATGTACCTCAAAGCCTTGAGGTTGCTCTATGTACACCTCCTCCTCAATCACACCATTGAGGAATGTTGTCTTCACATCCATCTGATGTATCCTCCACCCCATAACTTAAGCAAGAGAAATAACAGCCTTCATAGAAGTATACCTGGCGACTGGAGCAAAAGTCTCCTCATAGTCAACTCCCTCTTTCTAGGAGAACCCTCTCGCCACATACCTCGCCTTATACTTCTCAATGCTACCATCTGCAGCATGCTTGATCTTATAGATCCACTTGGAAGTCACCACAAACTTCCCTTTTAGTCTCAAAACTATGTCCCACACATCATTCTTCGTAATGGACTAATACTCCTCCATCATGGCATCCTTCCAAACCTGTTGTCCTGTTGTCTCCTCAAAACTGGAAGACTCGGAATCATTGATGCTACTCATAAGGGCCACATAGCTCGAGGACCTCTCCGGAGGCCTACTCTCCCTGAAAATGCTCCTGGGGGTCGCATGCCTCTCTATATCTCTCAAGGTGGATATCCTGAAGCCATCTAGGCCTCGTGTCCCACACATCATTCTTCATGATGGACTAATACTCCTCCATCATGGAATCCTTCCAAACCTGTTGGCATGTTGTCTCCTCAAAACTGGAAGGCTTGAAATCAATGATGTTACTCGTAAGGGACACATAGCTCGAGGACCTCTACGGAGGCCTACTCTCCCTGAAAATGTCCCAGGGGGTTGCATGCTTCTCTACATCTCTCAAGATATCCTAAAGCCATCTAGGCCTCATGTCCTCATCACTAAGGGGGTCCACTAGATCCACTGACTCCTCCTCATGGTCTAAAGGTTGTGTTGATATTACAGTAGTTGCGGGAGGTATTAACCTCTATATGTAACCTTTGACAAGTCTAGAATATTTCAAAAAGCAAGAGAAACCCTAGAAGGTTAGGAAATAACTTTAGAAGACAAGTCGGCTAAAGATAATAATTTATATTAAATTATTAACCTCCAGAAGTAGAAGTCGACCCAATTAGGTCACTTGGAGGACTATAAATAAGAAGGTGTTAGAGCTCATTTGACACACTCACTCTCACAACTGCATAAGGACAAGTGGTGCGTGTTGCCGCCTTATACACACCTGGGAGACGTGGAAGAA
>SNQJ01S0189494.1:4396-18116 GCA_010110895.2 Picea sitchensis | reverse complement strand
AATTAGTAAGTGAAAAAACACTCCAGAGTATAACTCACACTTAGGACTTAAGGTGGCTAAGACCTTTTACAAATTCATCATGCCAACACCTCTTATTACAATTTTTTATGGAAATGTAGAGTAACCAGGTGGTCTTTTTGACCCGTTGAATTTCTAAACTCTGAATTTTGAACAATAATGTTCAATCTTTGGCGGCTCGCTGAAAATTCACCATAGTGCAACTTGGTGGATAACAGTACGCATGACTGGAGGAGAGTTGCAGTTGTTGCAGTGGTGACTTGGTCTTTGGTTATGGTTGGACTTTCTCCTTGGTTATGGTTTGGACTTTCTCCTTGGTACACTAGCTCTATAGAGAGGTATGCTACCTTAGTTGGCTATTGGTTCTAGGGTTTACTTCCGAAATTATTCTATCTGTCAAGGTTAAGGTGCTCAGGGGTGGCCTTTGTGCCTATGGTTGGGTGACAATATTGAGATATTGTCTACGGTGAAACGAGCACATCTCTTTTATTCTAACAAGTTGAACCCCTATATTGGATGGACATGTACTTTATTCAACCTTTAGAGCCTCCTACTCCTGACCATCACCTGGAAGTAGCTCTATCTCCCACACTGGAAGTGGCTATGCCTCCCACACTAGATCCGCTACCACAGCTGCTCCCTCTAACACAAAAGCAATTCCCGTATTATGAATTGGACCCTTCTTGGAAGATACCCTACTCCTAAAATCCTTCCCCTTCTGAGCATCCTGCATGGCCATCTCAACCCATGACACCTTCTTGACAGTGTTGGAAGACTCCTCTCTCCCATCTGAACTTGAAGGTTGAATCCCTCTGAGCTGCTCAACCTTCAGAGCTACCTACTCCTTGTGCTCTGTCACTCTGTTGTTGCTTGTCATTGCTCGTATAGTCTAGCCCCTTAGCCTATACAAGTTGCTCTCTCTAACTCCTAGCATAGTTTATGTGTTTGAGCTAGATATTTTGGGCATGATCAACACATGTGCATCTTGGAATAACACCTCATAGCCCTTATTTTCAATCACTGATACCCAAAGCACACTCCTCCTAAGTTCTAGCACCCATAGCACATTCGTCACTCTCAACACACCCCCTAACTCCATCTGGAATGGAATTGTTCCAAATCCCTGCATTGCACGCTTGGTCCACATACCAAGTTCCACATACATATCGGAGTCAAACCCTGTGAAGCTCTCAAACAACTCATGTGCTCCTGTTATATGACATGTAGCTCCATTATCCACCAACCAAGTCCCACTACCGAAAATTGTACCAGAAAGGGAAGAGACTAATAAGAACTCCCTCTTAAGCCTATCTGCAAGCTCATCCACCTCAACTGATGATTCTTGTTGCTTCCCTTTCCCTCTTTTTTGTTGTGGACACTATGAAGCATAGTGGCATAGCTTATGACAAGCAAAACACTTGACCTTGCTAAGGTCTTTCTTCTTCCACTGCTCAGGAGATGCCTCTCTCCCTAGCGAACCCTTTCCTCTACCCTTCCTAGCTTGACCAACTAGGGCGTAGTTCTCATCATCGCTACCTTTCTATATATCATTCCTCGACTCTATTCGAGCCTCCTCCTTGATGTAATCAATCCACAATCTATCAAATGGTGGCAACTTCTCTCGTGCACAAATCCCCTGCACAAATGGTTCCCAAGACCCGAGAAAACCATTCAATGCCACATTCACCAACTCTCTATCATCAACTGCCTCACCAATAGCTACAAGTTGATCACGAATCCGAGTGATCCTCATGAGGTAGCTAGCAATTGTGCCTGATTTGAACATCTCAACAGATCGGAGATTATGCCACAAAATCTAAGGAGTGCATAAGTAAAGAGAAAGGGTGCACAAGCAAAGAGAAGGGGCGCACAAGCAAAGAGGATTAGGCACACAAATCTAAGCAAGAGGTCAATCAAGGAAGGGCTCTAATTCCAAGGAGGGCACGTACTTCAAGGAGAGTCTTCATTGTTAAGCTTGAGATCTATTGTTGTTGTAAACCGTAAACCAAGTTCCTCTAGTGTATTTCTTTGTTGTAACATTTCTCAAGAACTCCATAATAAATTTGCTCTCTAACTGTTTTTCCCCATGGGGGTTTTTCCAAGGTCATGTTGACCAAAAATACCTGTGTATAATTTATGTAGTTTGCATGTTTCCTTTTCAGCATTAAAGTGTAAAAGATCTCTAGATGGTATTTTTTGTTTTGAAGTAGTTCGAATGTGCTACTAATGGACAGAAAAACTTCCTAATTAAACCCTTCAAACAACAGCTTCAAAAGAGCAGTGAATCATTCCTAAAAGGCAGCAAACAATTGGCAACAAGTTCAGCTCTAAAACAGTCATGAACTTACCTTGAAAACCGTGCATAAATAGTGTCAAGGAAAAACCTATTAGGCTGCCTTTGGAACCTCGAAATTCTTCATGGTATAAGAGCCTAAGGGCATAAGAGAGGGATGATATAGTTGCAAACAGTTGGCAGATTTTTGTCTCACCTAGACAACAGTTTAGCATCAGTGGACAGTCATGTCAGTAGCAGGGTTGAGGGTGGAGGATAGCAATTGGTCTCCATGGAAGGCTAGGATAGTTTTGATCTTGGAGGAACTTGAGCTATGGGATATTTTAGAAAATCTTGTGGTTCCTCCCACAGCTGCAATGCTCTTGGCAGAGTTCATGAAGAGGAACATCATGGCAAAGAGGACTATCCTAGATGCAGTCCTTGTGTGGTCTTTACCAGAGCCCTAACGAGAACCGCAAGATGGAGCCCATGAGATGGTGCTCCAGGAGAAGTTGAGGGGCACAAAGATGACAAATATCGATTCAGTCACCTCATACCTCCCGAGATTTTCTCAAATTCGTGATGAGTTGGCAACTGTGGGCAAGAAAGTGGATCCATCATCCATCTGAGTTGGTGAGGACAGCCTTAAATGGCTTCTCCAAACCATGGGAGAGCTTTGTACGAGGCATTGTAGCTAGAGAGCATATGCCCAGTTGGGAGAGGCTATGGGATGACTTTGTATAGGAGGAGCTTAGATTTGGCTCAAGATCTACTAGTCAACAACGTAATGGGGATGATGAGAGTTATCTTGCTCTTCTAGAAAAGGGCAAGAAGAAGACCAAGAAGGGTCCCAAGGGTGGGGCCAAGAAGCAACAGAGAGGTAGTGAGCAAAAGAAGGACATGAGCAAAGTTAAATGCTTTGCTTGTCAAAAGATGGGGCACTATGTTGGACAATGTCCCCACAAGAAGAAGAAGCAGGGTGGTATAACAGCGACGGCTGAGGAGGATGAGTTTGCCTCTCAGTTTGAGAGGGAGTGCTCCTTGATCGTTTGTTGCTTGATACACCATCCAGCATTTGGTATGTAGACAGCGGAGCATCCAGTCATATGTCTAGTGTTAGAGACCACTTTACTAATCTCAGAGATCCTGAGATCAAGTTGGAGATAGTGCTTGCGGATAACACCATAGTCAGGGCAACTGGGCATAGCACAGTTTCTTTTCAGGGGGAGTTGATGCCACCCTTGGTGTTTAGGGATGTCTTGTATGTCCCTGGGCTAAATAAGAATTTGAGATAGGGGATTTGAGGTTAAATGTCACTTTTGGCAGAGTGATTGGGACATGAGATGGGAATCTGTATAGACTCATCTTTCAATCGCTTCATGCCTTGGTTAGTAGTAGCAACAGCGATCAATTGTGTGAGCTATGGCATCGAAGGATGGCTCATCTGCATCATGGAGCTCTAAGAGTGTTGAGGGAGATTGTGACAGGTTTTCCACAGTTAAGCACTGAGCATCAAAAGGTTTGCAGAGGGTGTACTCTTGGGAAGTACACCAAGACTATCTTTCCCAACAATGACAATAGATCAGCTAGGATACTTGATTTGGTACACATTGATGTGTGCGGGTTGACCACTCCAGGAAGACCTAGATCTATTTCTTGAAGACCAAGAGAGAGGTATTCAAGAAGTTCCAAGAGTTTAAGGCTCTTGTGGAGAACCAGACAGGGAGAAAAATCAAGGTCTTGCGGTCGAACAATGGGGGTGAGCAGTAAGTATACCTCCACAGAGTTTGCAGACTTCTGCACCCAGCAGGGTATCAGAAGGTAGTTGATTGTTCCTTACAACCCCAAGCAGAATGGGGTTGCTGAGAGGAAGAACAAGACCATTGTTGGTGCAACGAGATCCATGTAGAATGATCAGCCATTACCATTTTTTTATGGGGAGAGGCTTGTAGTACTACAGTGTATCTGCAGAACGGGACTCCCCATACAGCTCTGAGGAGAAAGACCCTTCAGGAGGCTTTCGCTGGGAGTAGGCCTGATGTTGAGCACCTTCGCATATTTGGGTGTTTGACGTTCTCTCATGTCCCTTCTGAGATGAGGATAAAGATGGATCCCACAGCAGAGAAGGGGATCCTAGTTGGATACTCAGAGGTCTCTAAAGCCTACCGAATCTATATACCAACACTGAGTAGAATTGTTGTGAGGAGAGATGTTAGATTCGAGGAGGATAGAGCCTTCATGAGATATCTTGAGTTGAGAGAGAGTTGAGGAGCTCCCACAAATACAGAGTGATGCATCACAGGGGGCACAGCCTCAGGTGCCTAGTGCACCAAGTTCAGGAGTCACTAGTCCACCCAGTACATCTATAGGATCACAGGTGGTTGGTACACAGACCACAGGTGCACGTGCTTCAGAATCTCAGCCTTCAGTGGAGAGATCTATGGATGAGACTAAGGGGCATGAGGATACTGCTCCACCAGAGGTTACTTCAAGGAATAAGAAATCGAGATGGTTTCAGGAGACCTTGAAGGAAGCCAAGGAGTAGGTTGGTGAGCCCAAGAGGTTGATGAGAGAGAACAGAGCACCAAAGAGGTTTGGTTCCTATTTGGCCATAGTGACTAGCATCACAGATTCTGAGACCACTACTTTTGCACAGACGACAGACCAGCAGGTCTAGAGAGAGGCAAAGCAAAAGGAGTATGAATCCATTATGCTCAATGATGTGTGGGAGGTGGGAGGTGGTGCCTAGAATAGAGGGGAAGTCAGTGGTGACTTCCAGATGGTTGTACAAGATCAAGTATGTTGCAGATGGCAGCATTGAGAAACACAAGGCTCGATTTGTGGCGAGAGGATTCTCTCAGATTGAGGGGATTGACTATGATGAGACATTCGCACCAGTTGCGAGATATACTTCCATCATGAGTATTATGGCCATTGCTATAGAGATGTGTTGGAAGATCCATCAGATGGATGTGAAGACTACATTTATGAATGGAATCATAGAGGAGGAGGTATACATCGAGTAGCCACAGGGGTTCAAAGTGTTGGGGAGAGTCCCACGTGTGCCTCTTGAAAAAGCCATTGTATGGTCTAAAGCAAGCATCTCGAGCTTGGTATTAGAGGATTGACTCTTTCTTGCTTCAGATGGATTTTGAGAAGAGTAAGGTGGATCAAAATCTCTATTACATCATTCAGGGAGAGGATCCTCTGATTCTTATCCTATATGTTGATGATTTATTTATCACTGGAGAGGAGGAGCACAAAGTTGATTACAAGCGAGGTCTTGCATCAGAGTCTGAGATGAAGGACATTGGACTCATGCACTATTTCATGGGTATGGAGGTTTGGCGGGAGGATGGGCACGTCTTTCTAGGACAGGGGAAGTATGCAACGAATATTCTGAGCAGATTTCAAATGGAGAGTTGCAGACCCATATCAACACCTATGGTCACCAACTGGAAGAAGCTTAGTGCTTCTGATTCCGAGTTGATGGATGCCATGAGATATCATCAGTTGATTGGTTCTTTGATGTATTTGGTCAACATTAGACCAGATATTTGTTTTGTTGTGTACACTCTCAGCCAGTACACGGTGGAGCCTAGGAGTGTTCACTAGATAGGAGCAAAACATGTTTTAAGGTACATAGCAAAATTAGTGGATTATGGATTGGACTATGTCAGAGGTGATGGGGTTAGGTTGATTGGTTACATAGACTCCAACTGGGCAAGATGTGCAGTTGACAGGAAAACCACTTCAGGGTGTTGTTTCGAGTTTGGATCAGCAGTTATTTCCCGGTTCAATCGGAAACAGAGGTCAGTGGGACTGAGTTCTGTTGCGGCAAAGTACATGGCAGACTGGCAGCTAGTCAGGCCAGCTACGAGGCCATTTGGCTTTGCAAGTTGTTGTTTAGCCTACTTGGACATGAGTTGAGGCCTGCAGTTATTCACTGCGATAATCAAAGTTGTGTCAAACACTCTGAGAATCCAATATTTCATGACAAGTAGAAACACATAGAGATCAAATACCACTTCATTCGAGATTAGGTGCAAAGGGGTAGTTCAGCTTGAGTATATTCCTACTAATGAGCATATTGTAGACATTCTCACGAAGTCTTTGCTAAAGAGAAAGCATATCTACTGCAGAGACAAGATGTGAGTGGTGAAGAACACCTTCCTCGGTAAGAGGGAGTGTTGAGTTTTTGTACCTTGGAAAGTGGTCCCCTGGTGTTATTGAGTGCCTAACACTAAAGGGGGAAAAGTGACCCTCACTCACTTTACTTTATGTTGTAAAGTCAAAGTGACTTTATGAGCATTTAAGTCACAAAGTGATTTTATCAACATAAAGTGGCTTAGGAAACATAAAGTGGCTTTATTAACATAAAGTGACTTGATCTTGGTTGGCCTATATCTAATCTTGGCCATTGGTTCCTAGGTTAGCCTAAGGATGTGGCTAAACCTAAGGAAGGAGGGAAAAAGGGATTCATTATTCACTCATGAGTTTTGAGTCAAGAGAAGAGAGGAAGAAGAGATTTGGAAAAAGAGAGAAAGAGGGCCCACCTTGAGAAGAGGGCACACAAGCTTTGTGAAGAGGCGCACTCATGGAGGAGGGAGCACAAGCTTAGAGGAGAGGCGCATCTAAAGAAGGGGCACACAAGTAAAGAGAAGGGGTGCACATGCAAAGAGGAGCAAGCACACAAATCTAAGCAAGAGGGCAGTCAAGAAGGAGGGGAACTAATTCCAAGGAGGGCACGTACTTCATGGAGAATCTTCACTATCGAGCTTGAGATATGTTGTTGTTGTAAACCCTTGAGAAAGCTTTGTGAAGAGGCACACTCATGGAGGAGGGCACACAAGCTTAGAGAAGAGGCACATCTAGAGAAGGGGCGCACAAGTAAAGAGAAGGGGCGCACAACCTAAGAGGAGCAGGCACACAAATCTAAGCAAGAGAGCAGTCAAGAAGGAGTGGCACTAATTCTAAGGAAGGCATGTACTTCAAGGAGAATCTTCAATGTCAAGCTTGAGATCTGTTGTTGTTGTAAAGCAGGTTCCTCTAGTGTATTTCTTTGCTATAACATTTCTCTAAGACTCCATAACTAATTTTCTCTCCAACTGGTTTTCCCCATGGGGGTTTTTCCTTTCTTTGCTATAACATTTCTCTAAGACTCCATAACTAATTTTCTCTCCAACTAGTTTTCTCCATGGGGGTTTTTCCAAGGTCATGTTGACCAAAAATACATGTGTATAATTTATGTGGTTTGCATGTTTGTTGTTGTTGTAAAGCAGGTTCCTCTAGTGTATTTCTTTGCTATAACATTTCTCTAAGACTCCATAACTAATTTGTTCTCCAACTGGTTTTCACCATGGGGGTTTTTCCAAGGTCATGTTGACCAAAAATACATGTGTATAATTTATGTTGTTTGCATGTTTCCTTATCAGCATTAAAGTGTAAAAGATCTAGAGGGTATTTTTTGTTTTGAAGTAGTTTGAATGTGCTAATATTGGACAGCAAAACTTCCTAATTAAACCCTTCACACAACAACTTCAAAAGAGCAGTGAATCAGTCCTAAAAGGCAGCAAACAATTGGCAGCAAGTTGGCAGCAAGGAGAGACCTGTTAGGCGGCCTTTGGAACCACAAAATTCTTCTGTACAAACTGTACAGATCACATGTGCAGCATGTTCTCCCTCTTCCTCTCAGACATGTGAGCTCCTCTCCTTGGTTGAAAAACAGAATGTAATGCCCATATATTACTAAGGGTCGTTACGTTTTCTAAACATTTTAAGAAAGTAAACTGAAACGAAACTTCATAACATAATATTGACTTTTATAACCGCAACTTCAGTAACTAGATTTATCAATAAATACTAAATGATGTACAGTATGAAATAAATACATAACTTAACAAGTACCTGGATCTGATGCTAATTTATGTTGCCTCTTTGCTTTGTTGCTGCCTTTCTGCTCCCTGCTACACAGATCAACCCTGCCACAAACAAGCAAATAACTGCCCAAAACTACTGTCCTCCCTGCCAACTAGGAAAACTCCCTAGCTCCAGGATATCTACGAATATCCTGGCCTTCCGTGCCCAAAACCTCCAGCAACTCGATGCCTCCCCTGATCAAAAGCCACAGCCCAGAACACTCTGTTCCTTGCTCACAGCAAGCCAACAGTCCACAGAGAATACAACAGGCTCACAGCCAATACCACAGTGCATAGAAATTCTGCTCACGGCAATATGCAATGGTTCTCGGCCAATACCACTGGCTCAGCAATACAATCCGCAGCATCCATCCCCGCCGAATGGTGCGCACATCCCCCTCTTCCCGTCCCTTATTCCTCCCTGCCGACTAACGCAATTACCCCCCTCTCAACCTCCGTCCTGCGTCCCCTTTTAATATTTTATCGTCTCGGGATTTCTGGGCTATCCCGCTCTGCATACCCCACCCCCCTGGGCATACGCAACTCTTATTATATCTTTTCTTTTTGATCTCTTAAATTTGTGTCACAGGTCATTAAATGTGATCTTCAGTCAGATTATTATTACTTAGTTAATCCTCAATTATTCTTTAATTAACTCTTACTTAATAATCTTAATCATTTATCAATTTAGGGTCGTTACACAGAAAAAGAAAGTCCAGCAACCCTAGGCTAGATTTGTCAAAGTGAAGAATTTACTTTGCTAAAATTTGTCTCCCAATCTCCATGACAAGAGTGCTCACTCACTCATGCCAACCTCCATGGCAAGATGAAAATGTCACAATGAGATGTGTGGTGCTTCCTCACATTGCCTCTCCTTTTATAGGAGTCTAATGAGTGAATTTAGGAACCCCTTCTAAACTCAACATTAAATTAGAATTGTTTATTCCTCCAAGTGGGTGTGAAGCCCCACCAACAACAATTCCAAGCCCCAACTCCATACAAAGGGGGTTTTCACAAAATAAAAAAGTGCAATGTAAGTGCCAACAAAGATTCCCACATGCCCAACACCAAGGCCAATGTGAATAACTCCCTGAAGCTACAAACACATCAACAGAGAATCCAACTTATAACAAGAGGCAAACATTCTAAATATTAGGCACATGTAAAATACATTAAGCAAAGGGATATGTACCTATTGTGCACCTATGCCAAAAAAAAATGGCGAGTCTCCCAAAACTTCATAAAATATTGCAAAGAAAATGAAATGCTATGTTATGAGCAAAAAAACATAGTAAAATAAAATCCTAGATGTAAGAGCACACAAAACAAAAAATGGGAATCCCCAAAGTGTCCTCAGAATCTAAGGTATGGAACCACCAACCTCTAACGTGCTAGTGATTCTTCCCATCTCGCTCAATTCCTAGGTGCAAGTGTGGTCTTCTCCCTCCATGTTGCTCCAAGATCCAAGCCAAGGATTATGAGATGAAGAGAAGGCATCGGATATCGAAGAAGATGGGAGAAGAGGAGTTGCAAGAAACAATCAATGGGAGCCAAACTAAAGGGGGGTTGAAAGGAGCATTCGGGCATGGTGTAAGGATACTAGGTGTAAAATATCAAAAAGAAATAAAGGAAACTTCTCACTATTATATATAAAAAAACATGGGGTGGACACATGCAAATGATTTCCCAATGCTCCCTCTTACATGGTGATTCATTACTCTCATGCAAGACACTTCTCCTTTAGTTGTGTACCGCATGTCCTCTTGTCCTCCTGTGCCCAAATTCTCCTTGACATGTGTGCCAAGGTACTTACTTTCTCCAATGCTTCTCCACAACATGTGTCTAGGTCCACAACCTGAACCAATCTCCATGAAGTATGCTCCTCAACCCAAGCATCTTATGTCAAGTATCCAAGCTCGAAGTGTATGTCACAAGATCTCAAGCTCTTAGGGGTAAGTGCCCTCCTCCAAGTGCCTATCACTCATCCTCATAAGTAGGTACCTCTGCTAATAAAGCAACGACTCCCCCATTGTGTGCACCCAATGGGTTAGTCATAATGCCACTTAGGATAACAACCTCCTAGGTAGTGCACTATGATAGTACTCGATCAAAACATATTTCTAGATTCAATAGGGATTGCTCTACAAGCTAGGGTAGCTTTGCATTCCAAAAGCAGGAAATTAAATACAATTGATAAGGGAAGCTCACACTTCCACAATTGTTGCTCACTTTGATAGAGAAAGGACATTAGCACATTTTAAAAGATGTGTATTGTCCAAGCATGTTGGCAATGTATGTTCATGGATCCACACTTTTTAGCATAAACAAGCCCAGGAACTACAAGTTGGGATTGTATGCACCATTACCAATGCTTTTTAGTCCATGGGAGAGCATTTCCATCGATTTTCTAGGAGGTTTCCCAAGGACAAGGAATTGAATAACTATCTTCTTGTGGTGGTGGATAGATTCAAGAGTATGTGTGTCCTCATTTTTATAAGAAAATCATCAAAGCCCAAGAGAGCTTAAAAATTATTTGTGAAGGTATGTCTTCGTTTGGGTTTTCCCAAATCCATTATTTTAGATAAAGATACCAAGTTTTAGACTTTCTATTGGACAAAATAATGGAGGAAGTTGGATACAAGATTGGACAAAACCACCTCATTCCATCCCCAAACATATGGATAAATGGAAGCATATAGATAAATGGAAGTTATCAATAGAATGCTTATTAATTTGTTGAGAGGGTAGACCACATAATCTCAACCACCCAAGGACATGGAATGAAATCTTACATTTGGCGTGCATACAGTAGGGCAGCTCACTCATCTAATCACTTGACACCATTTCAAGTTTGTTATGGGTTCCTTCTACAATCACCAGTTAACATGGTATATGACAAGAAATCAAGCAATTGAATGACATCCCACAATGAGGAAGAGAAGGAAAACAAAGCAATTCAAGTGCTTCGACAAGTCTAAAGGCAATCAAAGGAGACACTGGGGAAGTAAAAGGAGAGGCTTGACAAATATAGAAAAGAGCATAAGTTCCAAATTGGGAACAAAGTTTGGTTACATTTGACCAAGGAGAAAATGCATGGGGAAGGGAAAAAGATCAAGCCCGTAAGGTATGGTCCATTTGAAATACTTTCAAAAATAAACAACAATGCATTTCAAGCTTAATTTGCCATCCTATATAAACATCCATTCAATTTTGAATTTGTTGTATTTGAACTCTTTGAGCCAAGTTTGTCGAATGAATAGCATATTAGTGAGAAGTGAGTTTTGCCCAAAATCGAAGAACTTGCAACCAAAGCACTCAAAGCCATGGAAAATGACATGGTCATACATAACGAAATCAAATCATTATGAAGGGAAGAAATTGAGAATTTACAAATCTTTATGAAGGGAAGAAATTGAGTATTTCCAAGTTGTGCCAAGAGGAAAGTTCCCAAATAAGGAAAAATTGTATACAAAAGACAAAGTGAAGGAACTCTTCCGTGAATTCATAGGAAGGTAAGCTTTTTGGGACCAAAAGTTTCTCCATTGATATGATCTAGGAGGATCATCTACGCAATTTTTGGACCTTCTAGCATTCATCGAGGAGGTGTGACCAATGACCTTCCATATTTCATTCGATGTTTTGAATCCAACTTGAATATGAATTGTCATAAGCAAGTATAAAATAAGTACAAGCCACTTGTATGAGGATTGCCTTCTTATTCAGATGTTCTAGATGCATAATTCAACTAGGGAGAAGAGCCTCCCACCGTATGGGGAATCGGAGGCACAAAAATTGTTTAGGCAACAACGTTGTTGGTTAAAAAAGGGGAAGGAAACAAGAAATGTGGCACCCAACGGAAGTGGAGGCGGAGACATGGTCCCCAAATGACGAGGAACAAGAGTGCCTATTGCCCAAGAGGATCCAACTCAAACTTAATAGAGAATCTGCAAACAACAAGAAAGGGGAAGACAACAAGAAAGGTGAAACCCAAGGGAGGTGGAGGAGGAGATGTGATCCATTAATGACAAGGAACAAGAGCACCTCTTGCCCACGAGGATCCAACATTGACTTAAGAGAGAATCTACATAGGTTGGAGGAGACACTAGAGGATTCACTAACAAAAAAGGCCTCGTTAGGAGATGCGGGTACCCTCATTGAAAGGTGATCATATAGGGTTCACGAATAGAATAGGGCCGACTAGGAGGCAAGTAGGACCCATCATTGAATATGGATGGTAAAGGAATTAGAAAGGAAAAGAGGAGGAAGGAAGGGGGATGAGAATTCGCCCATGAAAGGAAAATAAAAATGGGGGAAGATACAGAAGAGCGAAGCCAACCCATCAATAGTCAATATAACTCTCAAGGAGATACCAAAACAATGAACTAGCTTGGGACTCTATGTGGGGTCACAGTGGAGTAACTAAAATGTAACAGATAGTTTACTAGCTAAACTACTTGTCTCACCCCAAAAGAGGTGGACAACTCAAGAGCTAGATTGAGACAGATATGGTACAATGCTCAACTTTAGGAAAGGTGAAGATAAGCCCTAAAGAAAGGATTTAATAGTCTAGGTTGTTAAAATAGTGCATTTTCCACTAGACTTGACTTCAAGCTTCGCATGCTTTGAAAATGTCGTTGCAAAAGAAAAACAAATGTTCCATTTATCTAATCATTTCACTACATTTTGAAAATGTCGTTGCAAAAGAAAAACAAATGTTCCATTTATCTAATCATTTCACTACGTTTCCTCTATAAACTAATGAATGAAGGTAAAAGAGTGAGGAAAGGGAGACAAATTACAGTACAATGAATGAAAAATCCCAAAACAAAAGTGGCGCCTCAACTCATTGTCTCTCATGAGATTAGTGGCAATATTGTTTTCAACCGAGAGAAATGGCTTGTTGCAAGTTGGATGAGAATCCAAGGGGCAAATAATCTAAATATTAAGCACGTGTTCAATAAATTAAGCAAAGCAATATGAAAATGTTGTGCACCTATGCCATAAAACAATGGCAAGTCTCCCCAAACTCCATAAACTCCATAAAATATTGCAAAGAAAATGAAATGTTATGTTATGAGCAAAAAAACATAGTAAAATAAAATCCCAAATGTAAGAGCACGCAAAACAAAAAAGGGGAATCCCCAAAGTGTCCTCAGAATCTAAGGTATGGAACCTCCAAACTATAACATGATAGTCCTCCTTGTCGCTCCATGTTGCTCCAAGCTCCAAGCCAAGGACAATGAGACGAAGAGAAGGAATTGGAAATGGAAGAAGATGGGGGAAGAGGAGCTGCAAGCAAGACTCAAAGGGAGCCAAACTAAGGGGTGTTGAAAGGGGCAGAGCCAAACTAAAGGGCAATGAATAAACCGTGCAATTTTCCCGAAAGTGAATCTGAAATAAATATAATAATAAAAAGAAAATGGCAGAATGGAGATAAATTCGGAGAAAAAAATGAAGACAGAGAAATGAATGCGTAGATTAACCTAATAACCACATCAATAACCTGGAGGTT
>SNQJ01S0189493.1:0-18219 GCA_010110895.2 Picea sitchensis | reverse complement strand
TGTTGTCCCTGCTTCACTCTGGTGCTCTTGTGATATTGATCCTGAAATAACACAAACCAACCAAAGTGAAAGAAACAATAATATGTTCAATGAAAAGTTATACATGTGATCAAGGAGTCATGTAATAAAATGAGAATGATTTTATGGGAATGAAACATGCCACTGTATTATATTAAGTAAAATTGGAAGATACAACCAAACAACCTTGATGTTGCAAGGTTCCCTTTCGGTGGCCCTTTGCTCCAACACACACACTTACTCCAAACTTGCATGAAGAAGATCCACAATAACTTGATGGACCAATGAAGACCTCAAGAATCAATTGAAATAGAATCCCTCACACAATTATCAATCTATTCTTTCATTAATTCCTTCCTTGCTTTATTTCTTAACCTTTTCCATGAGAAATCCATCATTATATAGGAGAAAGAGAGATGGTTAAAAATATTAGGATAATCCCACCAAATCAGAGAAGCGAGTAGGATCCCAACCATATGGATTCCACCTCATATTCTATAAGATCCCTTCTAGAAATTTTGTGAACTTTGACCTTTTCCTAATCTTTCAACGTCACCAGACCCTGGCTATAGTGTAGCCTGCAGAAACGTCGCAAGACAGTTTCATGGAAACCTGCAGCGATCAGGAATTTCCACACTATACCTTATGTTTGGCTTGTGGTAGTCTTCTAAAACCATGTTTGGTAGAAGAGGGATCTAGTCACTTTTCTCATGAAGAAAGGTTCCTTTGGAAGCCTGAACACATGTAGAAACATCACCAGGGTGACTAAAATAATGTGTAACATTTATCCATCACTCCTCAACATGTCTTATATTACTTGATTCAGTCTTTTTGTCTTCCCATGTGACTCTGGGTGATAAGCTGTGATAAAATTCATATTTGTTTCAAATCCCTTGAATAATCCTTTCCAAAAATTTGATGTAAATTTTGGATCTCTGTCAGACACAATTGTCTTGGGCATACCATGTAGTCGAGAAATCTCTCTCATATAAATATGAACAGTTTTGGCTACCATGTGTGTGAGATTTACTGGAATAAAATGGACAACTTTAGTAAGCTTATCCACCACTACCATGATAGAATCATGATTCTTGTTTGTTCTGGGTATTTTGGTGATGAAATCCATTGTGATAACTTCCCATTTCCATAGAGGAATGGGTAATGGATGTATCCAACCATATGGGTGTGTGTGCTCAACTTTGACCCTTTTACGTTCCAAACACCTAGCAATAAAATCAACAACTTCTTTCTTCATGCCTGGCCAATAATATTGTCTCTTGATAGTTGCAATAGTTTTCTGGTAAACTGGGTGCCCAACATAAGTCACATTATGCATTTATTTTAAAATCAAGTTTTCCAATTCCTGACAATTTGGCACATAAATTATGCCCCTGTACATGAGGATTTCCTCTTTTTATAGCTTATAATCTTCACTTTTCTGCTGCAAAATACTTTGTTGTAATTTTATCTTTATTTCCATGTATTTTAAATATGATTTTGCAGCCTCTAAGATTATTTCTTTCAAATATGATTGTTACATTATAATGGTTGTAGCATGCATCTCATGCACCCTTCTGTTGTGTGCATCAACCACCTTATTCTCTCTCCCCTTGATATGATTTATATCAATTTCATATTCACTGAGGAATTATAACCACTTGCTTTTCCTAGAATTTAGAGTTGGTTGTCCAAATAAATGTTTCAGACCACTATTGTTTGTCCTCAACTCAAATATTTTCCCCATGAGGTAGTGCCTCCACATATTCAAGGCATGCACTATGGATTCCATTTCCAAATTATGAGTAGCATAGTGCTTTTCATGCTCCTTTAATTTCATTGATTCATAACATACCATATGTCCATTCTGACTAAGAACTCCCCCAAGTCCCTCTTTACATGCATCTCTGCATACAATGAAGTCTTCATTTGGATCAGTAATTCTTAATATTGGGACACTTGTCAATAAATGCTTCAAGTGTTGGAAACTTCTTTCACAACCTGATGTCCATTGAAACTTCACACCCTTCTTTTTCAAGGAAGTGATTGGGTGTGCAATATTTGAGAATCCTTCAAAAAATATCCTATAGTAATTGTTATCGCACAATCTATATTTTCCCAAATCCCAAGGCAAGTGGATGCAATATTGGCGTAAAATGGAGCGACCTATCACTGCCACCTTAATAGGAAACCCCTTTCCATTTAGGAATATATCAAGATTACCCTATGGGAGATGTCCTCTATGACCTAAAGGGATGATAACTACAGAAAAGATGTAAGAAAATCCCCCTCTCACTGGTCACTCAGTTCATAGGTTCTTATGTTCTTTAAGGGATTAAGCAAATGGTAAAATGGAGTGTACCTTCCCAAAATAAGACAACAAGAAAATATAGCATCTTTCAAGTACAAAAATGTGATGTTAGTTCTTCTTAAGACCATGAACCTTCAAAAAATGGGCTAGTTGATGTAAAGTTGCAGCAATTTAACAGTTTATAACAACAATGCAAATTTTGTAACAGGCACAAGAATTATGCCTTGAAGTTGCTTGAAAAAGACAAGAAAAAGTAACTTTGACTAGGAAAATTGATAATAAATTGTTGCAAGAAAAGTTGGAAATGTTTAGCTAGCATTTAAGATCACTTTTTCATAGAATTTTCTGCATTTATATGGCTGTAGCAATATTTTGTAACAACAACAAATTATAGTGCTCAAAATTGCAAGAAAACACCATGCAAACTCAACATTTATCTAGTAGATTGATTGGAAATTATCACAAGTGATTTTTGGATGAGATAAGTGTAAGTTATGTAGGTGAATGCAGAAACTTAGCATGAATTTGTATGGTTGTAGCAATGATTTGCAACAACAACAAGTTAGCTAAGGAGTTAGTCTAGTTTAGGGTTAGCAAATGTTAGTAAAATCTTCAAGGAAGAAGGTTTGAGTGCTTGTTTGATCAATCCTTCAATAAGAGAGAGACTAGAATTAGTTCCTTCTGGGGCTTATGGAGTCAAGTGGAGACTTCTTCTAAGGCTCCAAATCAATTTTGATAGTGCACAAAATTCTAAGAGGGAGAATGTGTATGAGAAGTAGTAACTGAAATCCCCCTATGCATTTTCCTAAAGCAACAAGATACTAGGGTGTAGGAAATTCTAGGCCCTAACACCTTTCTCTCCTTAGGATTCTTATTGGAAAAACTTAGGCAAATATAACTAGGTCAAAACCTTAGAGTGCTAGCAAATTAGGGATCTAGGATTTTACTAGTTACTAGATCAAATTAATGAAAAGTTTTGATAAATAGAAACTAAGAAACTAGCAAATGAAGTTACTTACTTCAAGCATTAAGTATAACATGCAATCTCATAATATTGTATGAGCAAATAAAACCATACATAAACCATTCAATAAATGACAAAAATGCAGATTTTACCTACCTGCACCAAGAATAATCACGAAAATACCATGCAAGATCACCATAAAAACTTCCAAGATTGATCCACTTGAAAAAAATCAGCCTTATACAAGAGTGTTCCTCACAATTTCAACCAATATCCCTTCTAGGGAGAAAATTTCAGAGTACTTTATGTTTATTTATACAAAATTTTGATCTTTAATTAATTTTTTGGTCAAAATAAGGTCGACCTGGCCAATTTACAAACAAATTCAGATTTAGCATAAATAAAATTAATTAGCATGTAAAATCATTCCTAAGTGTGATGCCATGCCTTTCTAGGGTGATTTTCAACCCCCAAGGTGGAACATTGGGCTCTAGATGAACAACGTTTGGCCTCCAAAGGCCTTGAATGATGCCCACACATGCCAACCAGCTCAAAACTACCCTCAAAATGAAAACACTATCTCTGGATGACATCCAGGGTCATAATGGTGATGTCATGGGCTCTTAAAAGTCAATGCCCAGGTGGAAGAGAAATATTCCCCTGGGTCTAGTTCTGACAGAGTGTCTCCAATGGAAACATCCTTCTTTCTTCCTGGTGCAAGTCTTTGATGTCTTCTTGCCTATGGTTGGGGTTACAACATCCATATTTGGGATTTCGGCCCCATGGAGGTCCAAGCTAATCATTCCCCCATGTGTACCTGTCGAGCGGGAAAAAATCCTGTAGCAACAACAAGCACACCCTCCAGGGGTTCATAAGTCAGAAGGATCATAACATGTAAATCACATCTAATAATCAAATTACCCAAACATGTGCATCAAACCCCCATTTACCCTGAAAAATGTTCAAAGACGTTATGGAATTTAATAAGTTAGGTTTGGAGAAGGTCTCAGGGTGTCCTATTAGGTTAATCATCCTTAAGTTTGGAGTGTTTCCCTTGTGAGAACCAATCTAGGTCATGTAAGTGTATGTGAGGTGGCGTGGGGTAAGTTTTTGGGCATGGTGTGTAGTGATAACAAGGAAATGTAGATCTTATGTATGGTTTCCTTTGTAGAGGGCGAGCCACACCTTGTCATAGATGCCACATTTGTTCCTAGCCCATTCAATGCCTTTTATTATTAGCTTCATTTCTTTTGATCTTTTTCTTTTATGATTCAAGGGAAGAGTTTAGGGACACTGTCCTTGCTTGGTGACCATAGGCGAAAACGTTATCCACAAGCATGAGACCCCCTTTCTCTTGGATATTCCATGAAGAGCCACTCCCCTAGTTTGGTGACCAGATAGATGTTAGTGTCATACCGCTACATGCCCATGGTCATAATAGGTCGTCTCATGATGAGACCTCCCATCCACCAACTAATACCTTGATTGTTTTGTTTTCTTATGGGTTCGGTTTTCTTAATGAGAAGATTTTTACTTATTTCTCGGGAATCCTTGGGTGAAGCATCTCAAAGGTTTCATTTTTGGATTTTAATTCTTTCCATTTACTTTTACCCTCTGGGCCTTTAGCCCCTTCTGCCCACAAGGCAAGGTATAACCCTTCCTAGTGTGGAAAATTCCAATGCCCAAACAAAGGTAGGGGGGAAATGAGAGGAATAAATATGGAAAGTGGTAAGTATGGAGGGAATGGACGATGACCTTTCATATACCCACCCACTAGAAACCCATCCTAAAGGGAGATCAACTTACTAGGGCATCATGTCACCCTTCCAGGTATGAACAGGTTAAAGAGCATAACTTCCAAGAAAACATTATGAAATGAAGGATAATCCAATGCAACATAATTAAGTGCTTCAAGAATCAGAGTGACGCATACCATGATACTTGGAATCATTACCTCATGGAGAAAGCCTTACTGTTACTTCAGGACCAGGATGGTGGGATGGATACTATTTTTGTTGATAAATGGGTTGCAATGAAGAAAAGAGGGTCACTCTGGGGCCATGCTCAAGTCATCCGACTCTCGACACTCCATTTCTAGGACCTGCGGGCCTATAGACATGATCTCCTTAGTTATCCCTAGGTTCATGGATAACAATAACCTGCAATTCCCATGAATGATCTCACCTATGATACATTCCTTGGTGTCGTCCATCCTACAATGGATCTTGTCTTTTCTAGATCCACTTCTATCCCTTCCTCTGAAATTATATGGCCCAAATAATGAATTTTCTTCTAATAGAATTAGCACTTGATCAATTTTTCATACAACTGATGCTCCATCAATACCTATAATACCATCCTCAAGTGTTTCTCACTCTCTTCTTCAGACTTAAAATATATAAGAATGGCATCCAAGAAGACAATGAAAAACTTATCTAAGTAATCCCTGAAAAATATCATTCATTAAACACATGAATATAGTTGGTGCATTCGATAACTAAAATGGCACCACTGTGAACTCATAATGGCCATACCTTGTTCTAAAGGAAATCTTGTTGATGTATTCTTCTTTAATTCTTACCTAATGATATCTTGACCTGAGATCAATCCTGGAAAATATTTTTTCATCTTTTAGTTGGTCAAAGAGGTCATTGATTCTTGGCAAAGGATACTTGTTCTTCACAGTTACCTTGTTCAACTTCTTAAAGTCAATGAAAAGTATCAATGTTCCATCCTTATTCTTCACAAATAATAATGGGGTGCCCCAAGGTGACACACTTTTGCATATATACCCCTTCTTCAGAAGCTCTTCAAGTTGCATTTGTAATTCCTTCAGTTATGGTGTACTCATCATGTAAGGGGTCTTAGATATTGAAGCTACTCCATGCATTAGATTAATTGAGAAATCAATATTTCTATTGGGTTGTAATCCTAGTATTTCTTTAAACACATTTTCAAAATCCTTTAGGATTGCATAATATTCAATATTTGGCACCTTATCCATATATGTTGCAAATATTTGACACCCTTTCTTGTAACTTTTATTTAGCTCTAAGGCTGAAAATTCTCTAACAGTTACTGCCCTAGGAATTCCCTATACCGTCCTTAATTTCCCTTCCTCATCCAAGCAAGTAAATTATTTATTATAACAATCTAGGACAACATGATGTTGGTCCAACAGATCCATACCAATTAGTAATTCATAGGAACCTAAAGGTATGATGTTCAAATCTGCTATGGCGCATAGTCCATTCATGTCCATTGGGAATGCATTAACCATCTCATTAATTTTTCTTTTAGCTCCGGTATCCAGCTACACCAACCAAGATTTTCCAAGCTTTATTCTTGTCAAATGAAATCTTTCCACCATCTTAGGATCTAGATAACTATGACTATCTCTTGAATCAATTAAAATAACAATGGTTTGGTTGTTGATCTTACCTTCCACTTCAATCATATCTGACTGAAACTAAGCTTACTTGTTATCCAAGGCTGTGTATATATTAGGTACATTTATACCCATGTCCTCCAATGTATCATCTTATTGTAAATTGTGAAAAATCCTCACTTTTTCACCTCTACGAGGGAAATCTATGTACATATGATCTCCCCCACAACCCCAACATTGAATAGGTGGTTTCCTTTCTCTTTTCCCAAATGTCTCATTCATTCTGGGTTCTTTAGAAGCTAGTTGTTCCTAATAATTATTTATAAAGAATGGTGTCTTAGACCCTTTCTTCCCTTGTTCCATATTTCTTTTCTTCTTGTCTTCCCAAGATTTTTGGAAAGTTGGTCTTCCTTTATGCCATTACTTCATTTTGTTCATACTTTAAATAGGTGAAAATATGAAATGTAATTATGCATTTTGCACCCACTCCATTGGATATTTGGTAGGATTCTAATTGGGTTTCTTCATAAACATATTTTGGACACTCTGGCCATTTTTTAGCCCCGTTTGAACTCCAAGTTTCTAGATATAGCCTACTGAAGTTTCAGCCCAATTAATAGTTTTGACCCTAAATGCTACATGTTCCTTCTATGCTCTCCTATGTAATTTATGTGCCCATATTTATTTTTTGACTTTTTGGCTATCTTTTATGGCTCATGGCCTTTCTATAGACTACTCTTGAGCCTCGATCTAATTCTAGAGCAGGGATTTATGGCCCTCGGAAGTTAACCGAGTCTTAAAATTTACTCTCCATTGTTTGACTTGTAACTTTCTCATAAAAGATATGTTTGATAAATGTCTTACACCATTAGAAAGGGCTCTATGAGATATTTCATTTGAGTTTCAAAGACAAGGTGTAACTTGGTACACACTTTTCTCGTGGTTTTCGGGTAGCTAAAAACATTGTTTAAGGCCTAAAAATTGCCCTGTAAAAAGATGACCTTTAACAATACAAAAAATGTCATACAAAATCACTAGCTTTCTGTTGGTGTAGACCTCTAAATCGATTTTGTGTGCACAAATTCTAAATTATACACCCATATTTACCATGCACAGTTCTGCATGCACAACGCCAAAATGTAGGGCATGCACCACACACCTATATCCATTGTGCACCACTTTTTGTCACTTGTAGTGAAAATATCTAGTGTGCACAACTTATTGTCAGCGCCACCAATACCTACTAGCACAAATTTTGTTTCACACATCCATATTCTAGGCATATTGTAAGCTCCACATCACACAACACCAAGGTTTATTGCGCTCACACCGCACACCAATACTCTTTGCTCTCAACAATTCTACTTTCACGCGGTATGAATATTTAATGTGCATGCACTATGCACTAACATTGTGCGCGCACCTAAAATTTTTCTCTGTTCTTTTCCAGTACACAAAGTGCATGACTTTCACACCAATATTATATGCACGCCATAAATTCTTCACCGCACAGTGCCAAAATTTTGTGTGCACACCACGCACCATTATTTTTTGCACAACACAATCTTTTCATTGTGTAACATCAAATTTTAGTCGCACACTTGCACACCTTTTTTTAGCATCACCACTTAGTGCACAAAATTTTTCGATGCTTAAGCCCGATTTTTCCATGAATTTTTTTCTACAAAGGGTGGGGTTTTTTTTCCTAATTTCACCCAATTTGCCCTGTGTGCCATGGCCGCTTTGTAACCTCAAAAATTCGATCATTTACAAACTTGAATTTTCCCTGTTAGAAAATGAAATTGCTTATTTTTAATTTTGGGCTCGATTCCTTCACATTCTCCATGAGGTTTCTCTCAATGTTTTTTCAATAATTTAATTAAAAAAGTTGCATACATAGTCCATAAACTAATTCTCTATGAATTTCCTCTTCAAAATTATTCTAACTTGGCCCATTGAGGTTCAATGTTGGCCCGGAGCTCACGATGCCACATTATGGCATCCCCAACCACTTGTTGGGATATGCCACTTAAAATTTTCAAATTACGATACTAATTTAAATCCTTAAAATATACTCTGACAATTTACTGATTCATACAAAATATTAACATAATTATGCATGCAACATACACGGGAAAAAAACCATGAAAAAAATGCGTGAAATATTAACACATCCTTATGAATTAACACACAATGCGACACTTATCTTTTTTTATTTAAAAATAGCACCAGCTTCTGTGCGTAGACCTTCCACATTCCTCCCAATCATATACCACACTACGATGACTCTCGTGATTAAGGTCACCCTTGAGCAGGGACTAAAATCCACCTAGGTAAAAGATTTCTAACCAAGCTAAGGTCTCTCGAGATAGCAATGAAACATAGTCATGGGGTGTTGACTCAAACTAACAATACAGTCGTCATTCCCCACATGCATGTCCACCCGGAGTTCACCCCTTCTCTTCTCAACAATCCCTCGACTTCCCCCACTTCCTTTCTAGGCTTCAACAATAGGCTAGATCAATAATTCTTAGAGCTTCGTAGCTATTGTTGGACAATCTCTGGGAGAAAAAAACTTCCCAACATACTCTCTCATCTGGGAGAGTTGCTCACATGCTTGATAACCTACCTCTTCAATCTCCTATGGGCTTTAAAACCCACTTCTTTAGTCCATATCCAAAGATAACCATGGTATAGTTACATGTATAGTAATAACAGGGTACGGATGAAAGCTGGGTGAGTGAGTGAATGATGATAGAATGATGGGAAAATGAACTATGTCCAAACTACATGTGTATTCAAATGATAGGAAAAATGAACTATGTCCAAACTATATGTATTCATATTCCCAGCTTGACACTTGTCATATTGAGAACTACTTTGGACCCACTTGTCCCCATCCTTAGAACTTAGGATAACATATATATCCATACTTTATACTTTAAGGAATATTAGTATAATATTCCTTTGGATTTAATCCTCCCTTTCCCCAACTAGTGGAGTTTAGTCCCCCATACTCTTTTACATGGTTGGTCTACCGTAGTGATGTGTTTTCATTAATATTTGTGTGTTATTACATTTACTTTTACAATACAAGTGTACTATCCTTTTTTCATACAGGTTCACCAACCTAAAAATAAAAAACGTATATACAAAGGCTTTATGGCCTCAAGATCACACACTTAAGCCGATGAATGTAATCTTCTTTTAGTGCACCATTCTTGCACACTTATATAGGTGCACACTATACTATGGAATGTGCACACAAAACTAAGTCCAAGACTTGATACAAACAACTACCCAACTTATATACATAGGTACATTTATATTTACATTTACAGTTGGGGTTCGTCCTAGGGGTGTTACATTAGGCCTCATTAAAAATGAGTTTGTTTGAATCATTGTATGGCGGGAAGTGTAACACACCAACGAGTTGGGATAATCTTGCAGACAGACGATTATTGGGCCAGATTTGTTGAAGGAAATGGCAGATAAAATGGAAAAGATCAAGAATAATTTAAAGTCTGTCCAATATAGGAAGAAAATTTATGCAAACAAGAATAGAGTTTTTAGATATTTCAAAGTGGACAAACATGTGTTTTTAAAAGTGAAGGAGAAGAGAAGTTCAATGTTTTGAAATAGTAGAAAAGATAGGGCTAGTTGTATACACGCCAACATTTCTTGCATCCATGATAATGCATAATGTATTTCATGTGTCATTATTAAATAAATATGTTTCTGACCCTAACCACATAATTGATTGGATTGTGATCCAGGTGGAACAAAAAGGGGATTTCTAGGTGGAACTAGTATGCATCCTAGATCGGAAATTCAAATCTCTTAGGAACAAATCCATAGGGATGGTAAAGGTTAATGGACCTGCCATAGTCATAAATATTATACATTATGGGAGCATGAAGAATTTTTTTAGGAATAATACCCACATATGTTTTACAATTTTGAAGAAAACAAAATATAAGAATGCACAACTCCATTTTGAGCAACTAGAGTTCTAGAACTACATCTCAGAGTCCTAGCCAACCTGTGTTGGGAGCCCTGATAAAAAAATGGTACATTCCTTGGGTTATCAATGATAAACAAATGGTACATTCCTTGGGTTATCCCTAATAAACAAATGGTGCATTCCTTGGGTCCGCTAGTCGAGAGGAACATGAGATTTTGGTTGGAATTATTGTTGAAGTTGCGGAATTGCAAAATTATATTTCTTTAAAGTATTGTGAGGTGTGTGTGTGTGTGTGTGTATGTATTTTGTTTTCTTGTGGTTCATGACACCGAATATTGATGCTCGCTGCGTCCATGGAAAACCCCCCCGAAATCTGCAAGAGAACATAGGGAGCCCAAGTATTTTTGGAATATTATAGACCCATTTAAGGGCACAACATGTCACTCACAAGAAATTGAACCTGGGTGGGGAGGGTAGAAATTATTCCTCCTAACCACCAAGATAAATCTAATGGAAAAATGTATGTATGTATGTATATCCGCATAGTTTTCACCGAGGATGGCGCACATTTGTAGGGGAGGGGGAATGTAACATCCCTAATATAATCCCCATTTTAGTTAATGGTTAATGTAGATATAATGTGTGTTCATGGCCAAGTGATGTATATGTGAATTGTGTTCCTGAATTTTATTATCATTATGTATTAAACTCTATTTTTTGATTGAGTGTCTCGAAATCCAATCATTGAATGCATGTAAGATGATGGGTGTGATAAGTCACATCCCATAGTTATTGGGAGCATGGGGGATGAGTAAAATCATCTTGGGAAAGCGTGTGAGTCAAGCAATAAAGCCAAAGAGAGAAAATTCGTATGGGTTGTCACAATAGTTTTAGACAGTGAATTTTTTAATATGAACAACAAGCAGAGAGTATAAAACAAGAGCTTGGATCTGGAGAAACCATGGAGGGTGAATTTTGGAGCATGTTGGATATTTTTTGGAGCATTTTGGAGCAGAAGACTAAATATTCAGGTTGTCAGGCCTGAAGAGTGAACTCCTATGTGATTTGCACTATAACAACAAGTGTTTGTTGTTGTTTGTTGGTATTTTTCCTGGTAGCAAGTTCCCTTGAGTTCCCGATAGAGAGATTACCAATTATATATACCAAAGAGACCCTTGTGAATGAATGGGATGATTGAGGGACTGATATTAGTGAAGAGGTACATTCCTTGGGTTGGGCAGGTCAAGAGGAAGAGAGTAGTTGGGAAATCAAGATAGTTGTAGGAGAATACCAGTGAGTTGTGGGTTTTCTGAGTTGTGATTGGACAGTGAGAGACCACCCTCTTTTGTGGATTGCTAGCCCCATCTTGGGGGTGACTTGTTTTTGAGATTTGGAACAACACGCATATGGTTGGGTGGAACATCCATCCTAAGAAATTGGTTACACAATTGAATTAAAAATATATGTGTTTTATCTATTTTTTGTCTTTCATTATGAGTTTTAATTGTTGTGCTTGAGCTCTGTGTATGATACTAATTTATATGTAGTTGTAATAATTTATTAGCTACATTTATGTGTGATTTTATAATTTTGTATATGAAATTAATTAATGGTAATATACAATAGTTAAATCTGGTTTTAATTCATAGCTGGTAAGCTACAAGAAATTAGCTAGCATAAACTTTTAATATTTTTATGAGTATTCCACACGTAATGGACCTCAGCTAGGTTGGGGAATGCTAATGGGGTTTTTCCAAAGAATATAATGCATGACCAATTATTGGAAAACTATTTGACTTTTATCATTGCCATGGAGATGAGAAATTGATAACTAATGGATCCAAATTGATTCCTCACGTCATAGAGAGGTGTGTTATATAAACCAAAGAGAGGTATGATGTCTAAATCAAATGAAAAGGATATATATATTTTCAAAAATTCACTTGATATGCTCATGTATGGTTGTTGAAAAACTGTATCCAAAAAAAATAAGTGTTGTAGAATATGTGGTAGCCCGCGAGGAGATGTTGGACAAGGTCCTATGAGACCATGCTATAGATTTTTTGATTTCCCATAGAGAGCTAGTTAGAAAGGTTCTTTCAGACCATGCTAGATTGTTGGGAGATAGTTCAAAAGGTTTTCTGAGACCGTTTTTCATGTTTCATTATATCCCTCTATCTTATAGCCTTATTTTCCACCCTACATGGTCATAGAGGAACACAAAAAAAGATGAAATCAAAGACACATCCCTAGATCAATTTTCAGACAATTTTTTAAGTGTGTCATTGGTCATCTATGGGACAAATAGTGACATGTCACTTGTAATCAATTCACAACAAGCGAAAACATCTATAATATTCTATATTCACAGAGTTTTGAAGAGGAAAGCATGGGATGAGTTGGTTCTTTGTGGAATGAGAATTGGAACTCACATCATTCATGTCTCCATTAGTCTCTAGAAGATATAGAAGCTCTCCCAATCCTCTTCCAAGAATATATATAAAGAATACAAATATTGAGCATGAGGAGGAAGAATCATTTATAGATTTATACTACCAAAATTAGAAGGTGCTTATCCATCTATATCAGTTTTAGTCAGGTTTCCTAGCTTGGTTGAAGATATGAGGAGGAGCAAGGAGCAAGGGGAAAATAAGGAGTGCATATACACTAAGAGGTAATTGTATTGATGTACTTCTATCATTTAAATTAATAGATCATTGGTTTTCCCCTATGAACATTTGTATTTCATGCATGAATGTTCATATATGATTTACTCTTTCATATATAAGGTTAGATTAGAGATAGATCTAGGATTCTAACACTATGAAGATAAGTAGAATGGTATTGTTTTGTCTCTTGTGTGTAGGAATAAGGTTGTAGGAATTGGAGTTGGAACTTCATGACTGCAGTATCCAGGACATACGAAGGACAACCTCTAGGAAAATGTATGCCATTCCACTATTTATTAGTTTAAATGTGAATCCACTTTATTTTTTCTAGAGGAAATCCATAGAATTCTATCCCACTGTATATCTAGGATCAATAGGAAAATCCTAGCGAGATCTTACTATCCACCCGCGATATTTTCTCCATAACACTCTAGGAGTTATTTGACAAGATTCTATAAAATCATGAGAAATTAGAATTTTTTATGAGGGTGTTGTAAAATCCATTCACAGTGTGTTCAATCTTGTAGAAATTGTTTCAATATTTGGGAGCTTATGCACACAAGATTGTAGGGTGTTTGAGCTCTAGCCTTGTTAAAAAAATGCAAACAAAGAGGAAAAAAAGTAGAGTCATTCCCAAGCATCAAACTTGTTCTAATACCCACATAAGATATTTTGGTCAAATAAACACATATGATTTGTAGTTTTACAATTTTGTCTATCAAAATTAATAAAATTAAAGAGTAACAAACTTAAAACTAAATCCTTGATATACATAAAACAAGGAAATTGATAACAATTACTGGATAGTTGTTAATTATACATGTCATAAGTGTAAGAAATAAAATAATATATAATTCACAAATAACTTATTATTATCAATTAATTATATTATTGAACTAGAAGGTACTTGTGTAAATCCTTCTATTATACACCATTTTGTCACACCTAGCTAAGTGTTTCAAATGTTGCATGTCACCTTGTTAAGCATCACAAGTGTCGCATCTCACTTTGCTAAGTGTTGCAATTGTGACATCACACTCTGTAAGTGTTGTAACTACAATCGGGTATTCCAATAAGTATCATGGCCTAAATATAATGATTTTCTATTTATTAAGATCTTGACACCATGTAAAAATAACATGTCATGATCCCTAGGGAAGTTTGAGGAGCAAAGCCATCATTTGGAGGTCGAAAACCCACTTTTTTCCATGTATTTATAGCCTTCTTTGACCAAGGACTCCCCCCTCCCTACTCTTGGGGAGAGTCCCTCTTCCTTTTATAGTTCAAGGGGAGAATCATAGACTCCCTGTCTCTCACTCTGGGTGAGATTACTTGCAGTTGGGGAGGTTTCCACATATCTAGGGGATTTGTTTCGAGAAGGATTTGGGTTCTTTTGGGTTTTTTCACCTAATATATAGTTCTACCACCTTCCACCCTATGTTGGGGGAGATCCATAACAATGTGGACAAAAAAAATATCAACTTCAAGCACCTAATCCTCAACCATACTCTCTATTTACCCTGTTGGTTAAACCTCCCTAATCCTATATAATCGGGCCCATTCATGGTGAAAAGGGGGGACCAGACTGAGCATCAAATTGTTGATCTTAAGAGAAATTTTCCAAGGAGAATATCAAGAGAGAAAAATATTCATTATAGGGAGAAAATATTCAAGGGATGAATAGGAGGCTTTAAGGAGAAGTATAATCTATAAGATTGTATCTTCATGCTTCATAATCAATGAAACTTGGCCTATTTCCCTAAACTGTGTTGTTCATTTCTTATTGTGTATTTTTCTTGTGTTCAAGATTTCATAAGTAGAGTCTCTATTATTTGAAATTAGATAGTATTAGGAGGGAACTTGTTTGGTTCTTGCAGATCATCTTCATGAGCGAGATTTGGATTGGAGCTCAGCCGTTAGAGAAGCGAGGATGAGCTTTAGGAATAAGGTGAAAAAGCTTTTCCATTTCTCTCTCTTAGACTCTTGTATAATAAAATAGAACATGTAATGATGGTAATGTTAGGTAACATTTGTAAGAACTTTCTCAACTGAAGGAAACCCAGTTGAGGGGGGTTCCACCTATCTGTAGGGGGGTTTTCTCACAACAGTTTTTGGCAACCATACTGGGGAGAACAAGTTGTTCTTCTTGGTTTCTATCCTTTGAATCCTCTCCTTTTGTGATTTATTTTCTTCTCTTTATGGAGCATTTTTTTCTTCTTGTCACTCCCACACCATCTTAGTGAGTCCATCTCTGCAATTATGTTTAGTTTTTTTGAGTTTTTGAGTTTTTTCAAGCCTACAAGATCTGCAAGAGAGTCTTTATCTTTGGGGATGCCCCTTGTTAAACCCTTGAGGTGATTCCTAGAATCTATTTGTTATCTTATTAAGGAGTGTCCTCCTCCCTTGGACACCCTATCTACACTTACTGCAAAGCATCCTATTCTCACAGGGATGATTCAGGAGCTTGCTTTTCCTTTTTCTCTCTTAGTTTTTTGCTCATAATCAATTCAATTAGTCTTTAAAATCTATTCTTGGTTTACATTGAATTAATTTGAGTGATTGTATGGATTTAATCACTTTTTTTCTCTCTTAAATTTTACTTTCCTACATGCTTAGGAATCATGATCTAATCCACTAGCTTGTGTGTTTTTCCATGATCTGTTTCACTTGCTTGAATGTTGATTTCTAGAGTTGCTTTCTCTTATAGTATTATTCTTGATTAAGTTTGTGAAACCTTTTTGTTCTTTGTGACAAGTGTGATTTTAGATTTGTAGGTTAAGTTTTTGTTCATTCTTGTGTTTATTTGAATTGGTTTCTTACTTTCTTCACTTATTTTGCTTGGATATTTATGTCGAATCTTTGAATCTTGTGACTGTTGATTAAGTAGAAAAAGAGAATAGTTGTTCTTTCAACTTTTTTTTTAACTTTGAAAAAGGAAGAAAGTGTAAATAATTACATTCAAAATATGTTTGCAAGTAGTATTTTGGTGCATCTTACTAGTATTGTCTTTAGCATCTTGTTGGGATTTTGGAAATTGTTTATGTTGCTGCATTATATTGGAATATGGGTAGTTAATTCTTTCTAAAAAAGAAAAGTAAAACTCTTCTCTCTCGTACATAGAATTCATAGAAAATAAAAAATTCCATTTCATTTCATTGCACTCTAATGGAGTCAAGGTCATACTATCATCCATTTCACTTCCATTCCCCTGAGTAAACAATAGCCTTATAATCAAGCACCAATTAAAATCTATTTACAAATCAATATTAGGGAAATTCAAACCAACATTAGATTAAGTGTAGAGATTTGGATTAGGTGGTGAGGATAACTCTCCAAAGATATTAAAAAAAAATAGCATCCTACGTTAGGGAGATAAATCCATTTTCCACATCATTTTCCTCGACAACCCCTCTCACACAAGGGTCAATAATAAGGTCACATTGGGACTAGTGGAGAAACTAACCCCACTTTGTTACTCTTGGTGATGTGGTTTTCACGTATTACAAACAATGTCGAAAGGCACGTGGGGATCACTTGGGAAGAAAACCCTCTGTGGGCCTTCTCAAGGGGATTTTAGGCCTAAAAAATCCCTACCCTTGCATGTAAAACCCAACTATTGACTGTTTCGATAGGCTCTAGTTTTGTAAATGGTATCCTTAGTGACCATTATCTTTAGGGATCTTGCACCAGGTGAATGTGAAGGGGAAAGTATTCGATATACTTGGGATAGACGTTGATCAAACTCACTCAGGATCTTTGGAGGGTAACCCGTGGTTGTACCATGTGGGAACTTGCACCAGGGTGCAAGTCTGTTAAGCAGGTCAAACAACGTAATTTTTCCACCTTTTCCACCCCCTCCCCTTATCATTTTGATTCTATGATGTTGGATTTCATCACCAACTAGTGGTTTCACTGTGAGAAGGTATTGGTTTTCTTTCTTTCTTCTTAGATTCTTACATAATGTATTTTTTTCTTCCCTTAGTTGGTCCTAAGATTGTCATTGTCGTAATTTCATTATGGTTGACCAAGGTCTGTGTAGGTCTTGGAGGATGCAAGTTTTTCCTCCAAAAGATTACGATCCTTTTCCTCCTCATTCACCTGAAGACCTCTCCTGAGAGGGAGTTGTTAAAGAGGAGAATTATTATGAATCTAGGAGTGTTGCTACTCCCTTGATTGATCGCCCTGAGGGACCCAATTTTCAAGAAGTTTTTGTCCCTCTAGAAAACCCACCATTAACCGATCCTCTCAATCCACTTCTCATACATATAAAAATTTTGGGATAATTTGAAACCGATTATCCTCAATTACCACTTATACCTTTTGAAGACGTGAATTTGGAATCGAAACAACCTAACCTATTAGTAGGATTTACAACCCCTTTATGAACATCTAGTATTCCTAATCCTAATCATACTCATTTTCGACCTATGTGGAGGACACCCTCAGGACATGATATCTTCGATAGGTTTGAAGTGTCTCTAAACCCGATTCCTCACCCACTTCATTAGGATCCTTCCCACATGTTATAACCCTATAATTTATAGGATCATCCAGTGACTGGAAAATTTCCACTATTGATGTTTGTTATCTTGCAAATAATATTTAATTCATGCAAATTATTTTCAAAAGAACAAGAAAAGAAAAGAAAGAAAAAGAATAAAGAGGGCATAGAATAAAAAATGAACAAATCCCCATGCAATAGAAATGACTTGATCCATACTGTTTAAACATGGTCAGGTCCTTTTGAATTGATGTTGATAGGATTAGTGAATAAGCTTGGTTAAACTGTTTAATCTTAGCCAACTAGATAGGTTAGCTAGTGAATAAACTTGATCAAACTGTCTAATCTTGGTCAAATAACCCTAGGGTAGAGTAATCTCTTAGTCCAATAGTTTAATCTGAGCTAAA
>SNQJ01S0189492.1:0-18219 GCA_010110895.2 Picea sitchensis | reverse complement strand
TTATCCTCAATTATATTTTGGGAATACAGTTACACAGAGAGGCAGGGAATCATCATTTGAGGCATCATTTGAGGAGGAATAGAAAGGAAACGAAGGGTATATTGAAAGGTTTGAAGAATTTGTGTAGGTTGGAGGCTTAGCGTCACCAAAGCCCAATGGGCGGCCTTTTTTGTTTTTTTTTGAGAACCTAGGATTTTTGTTGATGGATTCACCCTATTTATTGCAGAATTTATTTTTCTTTATATTTCTCTTTGTTTTCATAGATTATTTTTTTTTTCCATGGTTGGCTTATATGTTTTGTTTTCTTTGTTTGTCATAGATTTTTTTTACCTGGTTGGCTTATATGTTTTGTATTCTTTGTTTGTCATAGATCTTTTTTTTTTTTTCATTTGAAGCTGGTTGGCTTATATGTTTTGTATTCAGTCATTGGAAAGTGAGCTGGGCTACAATGTTCTCATTTTGATTGTAGACTTTATGAGTTTCCTGAACAGTTAAAATACCATTCCAAATATTTAATGGTGCTTTGTAAGGGATGTTTGTATAAGTTTCTAAGAATGACTTAGATAATGGTACAATGTTTTCATTTTGAATGATGGTACATTTTATGAGTTTCCTGAACTTTTGAAATACAATTCCAAATATTTAATATAAGCTTGTATTTTGTAAAGGATGCTTGTATAAGTTTTTAAGAATGACTTAAAGATTTTTGAACCTCTTGGGTGTTTGTGATATTAGTGTTAAGTTTTAAAGACCATTGGGTGTTTGTGATATTTGTGTTAATTTTTAAAGACTAGTGTTTAAGGTGTTTGTGATATTTGTGTTAATTTTTAAAGATTATTGAGTATAAGCTTTATTATTATTTGAAGTTATTTGTTATTCTTTGATATTTGTGTTAATTTTTAAAGATTATTAAGTGTAAGCTTTATTATTATTTGAAGTTATTTGTTATTCTTTAATTATTTGTCATAGGCGTAACATTAAAAATATAGAGGTTGGAAGAGTTAAGAGGCTTCAATGTGTAGATCCAAGAGGATAAACAACACTTGAAGGTAATTTTTACTACTATGTCTTATTATTATTTGAAGTTATTTGTTATTCTTTAATTATCAAAGGGCGCAACATTAAAACAGAGGTTGGAAGAGCTAAGGAGATTCAATGTGTAGATCCAAGAGGATAAACAACACTTGAAGGAGATGATAATAGATCTATAAAAAGAGATCAAGACATTGTCATAGTTGTAGTAGCTATCTAAGAGAACAAAGAAGTACAAACACTTTCCATTGCTAATGTAAAAGCTAACACCATGACTCAGACAAGCATTGTAAGTTTTTCCTCAATTGACCTTAATTGTTTCTCAAGAATCCTTTGGTGATTTTGAAAAACTTGGAAAGATAAGTATGGATTGTAAAACCCACTGGTTAGGTGAAGAACATAGGCCAACATGAAGGCCTAGATTTTGTGGACAAGAAGAAGTGAGTGAATGTATTTGGTCATGTAAAGGAACGGATCATGATAAGACCACCAATATAAACTTTGTCAAGGCAAGAGGGAATTAAGAAGAAGTCATTTCAATAGAAGGAAAGGAAACTAAAATTCAGTGGGAAGTAAACTATTTTAATATGTTTGCAGAAGCATGAATGAGAGAAACAAAGGAGTGTTTTTGCCACCCAAATATGTGGCCACACTTGTGGGAGAAAGTAGACAAGTCTATAAACATGAAAAATGAAAGAGGTATGAGCAAACATCTCTATTTTGTTTCCTATTGAACAAAGGGTTGCTGTTGATAATTGTTGAGACTCATATACATGTTCCTTCAATGTTAAGAATAACAATAAACTTCACCGCGGCAACTGCAAGTTTAAAGGGAACATGAACAAGAAGAGAATGCCAAGTAATCCATGATATAGTAAGATTTTATCCAGCACTGCACAAGTTGAGTGGACATCAAGAAACCAAGTGTTAAAGGGTTTATTTGGAACTTTACCCTAGAAACTGCACTAGCAAAAGAAAATTTTGGAGAGTGAATGGTAAAGGGAAGGAAGGGGGAACAACCACTCTTTAAGAACCTATCACAATATAAGATGCCATCTCCACTAATCAAGTGGACAACATGATTATGCCAAAGATAGTTCCTATTGAGATCTTATATTAAATATTGCATTGGAAGCACCCCTTCTTGGGGATATGTTAGAGATTGATACAAAGATATGACTTAGTGGGGTGTTGAAACCTCAACACACCCTAAAAAAAAAATAATATAAATTTTAGATACACTTTCCCTTTGTACTTTTGATTTTCAACTCTTTGTTTTTAAAATTTCCCTTCAACTTTGACAAAAAATTCTACTCCTAAATAAATTCTTTCTTAGGGTTTTGATTTTCTATAAAAGTATTAAAAAAATTCTAAACCAAAAGTTTAAAAAAAAAAATAACTTTCTAAATTACACACATCAAAGTAAAATTTCTCAATTTTAATAGAGTTAAAAACTCCACTTTCTCTACCTAAAGTGGAAAGTGAAATTTTAATTTCTTGAAATTAAATTTAACCTGTCAAAAGCTAAGTCTCCCTTGATGACTTTGGAAGCTATCAAAGGAGTGTACTTTACCCTTGTTTTATTTGAAAGTCTAAACTATCCTCCAAAAATGTTTTGGAGTTCATCTTTCGTTTTGATGGAGTGGAAAATGAAATTCTAACTTTGTAGAAAGTTAGAAGTAAAAGTTGGAAAACATATTGAAGAATAAAATTACTTACCAAGCCAAACGCTAGAGTCATTCTCACTCGTTATCAATTTGTTTCATGCGATTAATAAAGTGTATAGGGGTTATTTTTATATTTTCAATAGAGTTTGTATTTCACTTTTCCTGTCACATAAACAATTTCTATCCTTGATAAGATTATCTTTAACTGTACCTTCTAAAATTTTTGCTTAAAAGTTTAATTTAGAGTAAACTCAAAATTAATTTCTTGCTCAATGTTTCACTTGATAAGAATGAGATTTTAGTGTTATGAATCTTACTCAATATTTTGGCTATAAAACCCATCATCATTAAAAATTTAACTCAACTCTGCTTTAATAACTTGATATGCAATGTTTGTCTTTATAGGTAATATTATTTGATAAGTGTTGTAATAGTGGAGTGAATATAAGTATTTGGCTTTCTTGGAGAGTAAATTCAATGTTCTCAATTTGGAATGAGTCAACACTTCTACAATGTTGCTCATATTTCATAAACAATAAAATACACCAGATTAACTACTCACTTTCGTTACTATAGTATTGAAGCATGAAAAATTTGAAGGTATATTCATTCCATGTTAGAATCAAAACATGTAATAATTATTTCAAATATCAGTATTAAATACATTGTAATTCATTATTATTTAACATTACTATTAATCCAATGAAATGATGGTAAAATTAATTAATATCTTGAATGAAGGTAATTGTGAGAACTGAGAACATGATTTATGGAAGCAAGGGAATTCACAATAGATAGGAAAGACGAGAGGTGAAAATTTTGACAACACCAAACTTGGAATGGATGAAGCATTGAAGAACATAGATCATTAGTTCTGCCTTTTTGAATGTATATGTGATCCTTGAAGTCTTTCAAAAAAAGGTTTTGAAGGCAAATAAGTATTTGTAAAAGAGGAAAATCACGTAAAAAACTTTTAATTAAGGTAAAGGAGATTATTACAATATGTAATTGATCTGTAACATTAACCAAACAAAGTGGATAATTTTTGGAATAAAACCTAATTGTCAGATGATGAGAGAGCCAAGAAAATCAAGAAACATTAGTTATTAGAGAAAAAGGATCTATAAATGTAATAAGAAATAAAATAGGAGGTAGTGGGGAAGGGGATTTTGTCTCTAGGAGCTTTATGTACTTATCCTAAAATTTCTAATAAGGGGAAGCCACCTTTGGCCAATTATTTTATGGAGAGATTTGATTCATGTGTTGCATATAGTGGAATGTTCATGTGTATGTTCTACATTCAAAGGTTGTTGCAAGAATGTGATTTACATTGCATAATGTTGTCATGTTTAGAGTTTACATTCTCCATTTATGTTTTCTAGAGATCTTTATCTAGCCTTGTAGACACAAAGTTGTAATTAGTTGTTTAATATCATATTATTATGGGTTTTTCTACTATTTAATCATATTCTTGCTTTTATTTTCACTATTGGGTATAATGGCAATGATATGTTTCGTTCTTTGTTTGCTTCATTAGTTCTATTATGTCTGGACACCTGCATTTGCATTCATGCATCTTAAATTAGTTACTTTTATTTTATTAGTTTAGAAATCCGCAAATGGTGGACCAGGCTATAAATTGTAAACCTCAAATCAATAATGGCTATTGGGATAGAATTTGGATGTGTTCCCTACACCAAATGGGGAGCATTCTAATTGATACTTCTCAGTGAGGGGTGAACCTCTTGTGTTGAGTATGACATTTCTACCCTTCAATGAATTGATCTTGAAGGAGGGAAGACGACAAGTTTGTTGTCGACTTGCATGGGGCCATTCTTCCAAGAATGCATTAAGAGCTCATGGATTCTCTCTATATCCTTGTATGGGGTTATGCTTTGAATATTTCCAGATCAACACATGCTATCCCAAAGAAGACATTTGATCTCTTACCTAAATTTAAATTTGATGGTGAAGGGAAGACTTTTGTATAAATCTTAACTTATTTAACCTTGATTTCAGACATCTTTGTTGATTTGACCTTGCGCATCAATCTCTTAAAACTTTTTAGAAAACAAAGTTTTCCCTCACATTTGAAAGATGTATTAAAGCTTCGTATAGGTGATCCATAAACAAAAGGCTTATAGCCCTTATGTCTCACCAACATGGAGTCCTCTACAATTCACTATAAGGTTAGCTCTCATCTACTTATGGAAACTCGACTGGCTGAACCAAGGTCGAGCTGATCAAATTATGAGGGAGTTTACTTCCTGAAAGTTGAGTCAGAAATCAAATCTAAATTCAATTCAAATGAAAAAAAAATGACCAAGTCGAGTCGAATGAAACTCGGGTCAACCAAGGGAGCCAAATCGACCAAAAGAAAACCCATTCGAACCGTGGGAAGATCTAGTCGACTTCAAAATTATAGGCGATACATTCAAGAAGAGTAAATGACCAATGGTGGAGTTGAAATTCTCGGGGATGAGTCGGGTCGGCCAACAATGAAGTGTATAACTCAGAGGGTGAATTTGACATTCAATAATGAAGGGAAAATATCTAAAAGTTAGATTTGACAACCGATAGTTAGGGAGATCGTTTGGAGGGAGAATTTGACAACAAGATGTATGAGAAAACGTTTGGAGGACTATTTTCGTAACCCACGACACATAAAAACGTCCAGGGATGATTTTTGTGTTTCTACAACAAACAAAAACGTTTAAAGTCAGTTTAGATGTTTGAACATCAATGGAGAACAATGTCTAGGGTGAAATTGGTAGCTAACGACATTGTAAAAACATGTATATGGTTCATGGGTAGTTAATAAAAGCCCAAACAATCCCATAAATTGAAGTATGATCTGTATATGAATTATGCGCAAAGGAAAACACCTCGATAAAGTCGAGAACACAAAGCATGACTTATAGGAAATGTTTCAACACCAGCTAAGAACAAACTCAATTCATGGAGTGAGGAAAAATATCTAATGACTCATAAAACAAAATTATAAACCCCAAAGTAAATAACAATGTCTCAAGAAGGAGGGTCGTCGATTTCCCACTTCAAAATGAATGTATGGGCATGGTTAAATAATGGTAATTGGTTTGAATTATTATCTCATGGGAACCGTATCAAAGGAAGAACACGCGCGAGAAATAATTGGCACATATTTCTCTTTGCTAAACAATATGTAGAAAACTAGTAATTACAATATACTCCATTAACCATTCATTGAATTACAGTGACATTTCCACACATAGACAATGAAATTCAAATATGAAAAACACACAAAACTCATAATTTACCCGAACAAACATGAAAACCAACATTTTTTTGGTTTTCAACCAGGCTCTGCTTATTCACCAATGGGTTACAAGCTCTCCTGTTCATCTCTATGCGTTCTCGTGACATCCGAAACATCTCTACATCATTCATAGCTAAAGAACCCATTTCTCATTGTGGGAAAATATGATATATGAGAGTGGGTCAATTCAAGAGGATATCTAGAAGGTTGGGTGTCCCCAATGCTTCAACTTCTCTCTCTAGTCCATTTCTCCTTCTTTCTTTCTTTGTTTATCTTTTCTCTCACGTGGAAAAGGTCTCATGGAAGTATTATTATTTCTTTACGTACACCAATATAATTATTGAATTTACATACATTACATACAAAATAGGACATCAATCATGATGGCATGGGACCCTTCACTCTAACAAGTTGATCTTCTTCTTCATCCATAGCCTTAAACTTTGTATGTGTTGATCATGTTAGATTATATGTCGATAGCCAATTGTTCTTATAATATCTGATTCAGATCACACCTCCCAATGGGAGGTGTGATCCCTTTTGGTCCCCAAAATATGCCAAGGATAGATGAGGGAACTTGCTTGCACTTCTGGTTCCTCTCATACCACTTCACTTTCCTTACATTCTTTCCTCTGAGACCAATTTGCCACATTTGTTTTGTCCTTTATGACCTGTCTGCTCTTTGTGTTGCAGAACCGTGTTTTCCTTCAACTCCTCAAGTCCATCATGAGGTGCAAGGTCTTCAACAATAGGAAGAACCTGATGTTCTTCCTTCTCATCCAGCATGGAGGGTTCCAATGACTTCAAATATTCCACGTTCACAATTGAAATGACAAGCATAGGGAGCAGGTGGAAGTTTCAGTCTGAATGCGTTCTCATTCAATTGTTCAATGATATCAAATGGTCCATATCTAAGGGGCTTGAGTTTCTTTGTTTCTCCTTTGTAGTTTTTCCTTATAGAGGTAGAGTCACACCTTCTCTCCAACATGGAATTTGTGATCCTCCCTGTGATGATCATGCCTTATTTTGTACAACTATTATCTCTTCTTGAGCTTCTCGTGAACCCTTCTTAGATGTAATTCTAATCTTTAAGGTCCATGAATGAGATTATATTATGTTCTTCTCCTTGAATCCATGATTCTTCCTTCTTTAGTCCATACACAATATCAAATAGTGAAGGAGGTAGATAACCAAAACAAGCCTTGAAAGGAGACTTATTGGTGGAAAAATGAAGTGCTCTACTGTGTGGAGTGCCGGAATGTAGAATAGATTATCGTCCCAAGTCTTTTGATGTTTGTTGTTGTAACCTCTCAATAATTGCACCAACATCCTATTAACAACCTCAACTTGTCCATCAGTATGAGGATGGAAGGAAGTGGAGTATTTCAACTTGGTATCCATTCTCTCCCAAAGTGATGTCGAAACCCTACCTAAGAATCTACTATCTCGATCAAATATGATGGAGGTTGAAAATCCAAAATGTACCTGCATTACGGTTGGAAGACATCTCAGTTGCCTCTCGTCCATAGATTGTCTTCTTACATGGAATGAGCACACACATTTTTCAAAAGTGGTCTACCATAACGAACAAGTGGTCATGGACTCTATGATTCATAGGAAAACCTCCAACAAAATCCATGGAGATGTTTCCTAAGGTATACTTTGGCAATCTTAAAATGGCATGTATAAGCTGACTTTGCTGCTTGGTTTGCTGCTGCAGTAACAAAAAAACCTCTAACAAAATTTTCCACTGGCTCCTACATCTTTGCATAATACACATATCACAATATATTCTTGATTGTCTTTGTCATTCCAAAATTCCCAACAACCCTAGGAGGGTATGCTTCTCTCATCAACTGAACTCTCTTGTCCTGGGGTATGCATAGTTTGTCCAATTTGTATAGTAATCCATCTTGGAGGTGGTATCCATTTCCTTCCATGAAAACAACCAACCTCTCCTTTATATTCTTGTAGACTCCTATGAAATATTCATCTCCCTCATAATCTTCACTTAAAATTTCATGAGTGAAAGGATCAAGTTGCATTATCATTCCAATTGTTGCAATCTTCTTCAATGGTGGTCGAGAGAGCATGTCTTCTAGCCTATTTGTGGCTCCTTTATTGTACTTAATCAATAAAATGAAATTTCTCAAGTAAGAAACCTAACCACATTTGTATTGCCTCACCCTACTTCACATCTCTCTCCTCCTCCTGTTCTGATGGCCTGGAATTCCAAAAGAGCAATTCCTCCCAGGCAGCCTCCACTTCTTCACTGCTTGTACAATACAAAGGTCCCTCACTGTATATAGGTAGTAAAATTTCATGAAACAACTCCGAAAATGGCATAAGCCTTCCTCCTTTGATGAGTTTTTCTCCCAATGTATATCCATTAGCACCGCCTCTCTAGCCCAAAAGGTCGTAACCCTTGGTGGCTAACATTGGCGATCACATTCTCTTCGTCTTCAAATTCTCTTTGTTATGTCTTACGCCAATGACGTTGTTACTATATAGAAGTTTACAATGAACTTTCTCAAATACTAAGTTTCTCCCATGAAACTCCTAACCCCTATCACATTGGTAGGAATGGGCCATTGGTTGATGGTTGTACATTTTGATCTTACCTCAACTCTCAATTTTAATCAGTGTCCAAGATATATCAAGGAATTCTTCCCAAAATCACATTTCTAGTAAGTCGACAATCAATTTGATTCTCCTCAAGATTCCGTATAGTACTTCAGGTCTCTTTAATTGCTTCAAAGATTTATAGGTCATCAAGATACTAGTATAAAAGAGTCAATGAAGGGATGTAACACATGATTCATGAGTCTCATAAACATTGAAAGTGCATTAAATAATCCAAAAGGAATTACCAACCACTCAAACCTTGTTTGTTTTGAACGGTCTCTCCATATATCTTTTTCTTTGATCTCCACTTGGTGGTAGTCTAATTTGAGGTCTAGCTTAGTGAATAATTTGGCTTGCTATAGTTGATCTAACAAGCTAATACTTGGAAAAGTATACTCATTCTTGATGGTGATCTTGTATTCTTCAATATATGTATTCAATGTACATTCTCCAACTTCCATCTTTCATTGGCACCATGATGATGGTAGAATCGAGACGCATTGGCTATGGATGACTCCTTTGCTCTTAACAACCCATTGTAATTGCAGGCCCTTACTTCATATGATTCAATTAAGAATTACCTATATAGTCCAATGTTAGGCAGTCGTGACTCTAAACAATAATAATTGAATCTCATGTTCAAACTCTCTCTGGGTGGCAAGGTGATCTTGAGGCTCTGAACAAATACCTCACCCCACAGTTGTTGTATTTGCTGATGTTGTTGTTCGGCCACTAACACTTCCAAGGATGCCCCAATCTAACTCCCTCCCTTGCTACTCTTTCTCAGAAACAACAAGACAAACTTCTTTTGTGGCCAGTGATTATCCTTCCTTGATGAGCACTAATCAAAGATAGGTTGGCTTTGTTTTTGTGTGCATTTATGGCATATTCCTTTCCATCCTTGATTATCGTATATTGGTTATCTCTTGAAAATGGTATCTCACATAAACATGGTCTCCTAAGATGACCTTACATATGTCTCCAGAGAAACCACATATTTGCAAAATTACTTCATCAAGAAAGCTTGATTGATGGGAAAAATTAAATTTAAATCGCTGTCATCTCTCACCTAATGCCTTGCCTACTCTAGACTAGGTGGGTATGGATGCCTCAAATATCTAGGTTCTAGCCCAAGCCTCAAATCATGGGTGAGCTTAGAAGATATTGTTGGATTGTGAAATTGCATCAAAACAAACACCACCTTTATTCCGCTTCATGTGGATTTTAACACGTAGAAAGTGCCTAGTCATCACATTCTACCTCTTGTGGGAATAAAACCAAACTAATGCTACCTCTTTCAAAAATTAGTAACACCTTCCCTTCTGGGTATGACGTTCTATCTAGTCGTTACACAACATCCACTGATATCAATTATTTCTTCTTCAATGGGTATGAGGGTGCACCCTCTTCGATGCAATTTCCAACAATTCTCCCTAGTGTGTCCCTTTCTATCACACCTTTTACATTTTTGGATGGAAGGTGTGTTTCTTCTTGGATGCAGTAAACTAAAATTATACATATTCACATTCCACTTCTTCTTTGTTTTTCTTCTTCTCCCATCGCCTTATGGTTCTACTTGCTTGTGCATGCTCGCTTGCTACTTCCATTTGTATCCCTCAAGGTAATTGCTCCCTTAAACCATAGTCTCAATTTTATTTGCAAAATAAATATCATTTTTATATAGAACTTAAGGTAACAATGCCCCCAAAATAATTGACTTATCATAAGTTTTGCCTTTGGGAGAGACTCATGCGAATTTCTCTTCTCAGAACCTCGTCTGCACCTCCTACAATCATTGTCCTTGTCTTTTTCTGAAGTAATTCCATACTATTTATTGGTGTTCCTCATATCCTATTGGGTAAAAATAGGATTTTATCATGTCCTTGAACACCTCCAAATTAGTCATTGGTGGTTCATTTCCTAGTGCTCTGCTTACTTCATCACTCCCCCACCATGCCAAAGCATGGCCTTCAAGTTTCAACCGAGAAAAAAACAATCTTTTTTTTTCCAGTTACCTCATGCATGCTGAAGTATATTTCCCATCCGTTGTGGCCATTTTTTCATCCTCGATAACATCCACTTCCCTAGAATATGGCTTGATGTCCACCTTGGCCTCCACACAAACCAACCGTATTCTCCCATATTTGGCTAAGTTTGAGGCTCTTATCTTTGGCTTATTTTTCTTCCTTCTTGGGTCCTTCATGAAAAGCCTCTATTGATGGTGTTTCCTTACACTTCACTGCTAATAGTTGTGACACCATCAATGTCAATGTGGCCAAAATTTGCTAAAATTGATCCAACCTGACCCTAGGAACTTCTTCCTCTTCTCCTCCATAATGTTCCTCCCTATGACATTCTTTCTTGATGATCTACTTCACTCTAGCCATGACAATAAACCATGTCCTTTTATTTTTTAATCACTTCAGGTACTTACCATACATGTCTCACTAAATGCATTCGAACTTCTGCTCTGACACTATCTAATCCGTAAACAAAAGACATATAAGATTTTTATCTCACCAACACGAATTCCTTTGCAATTCACTATAATCTTAGCTCTCATCTACTTATGGAAAATCAAATAGTTGAACCAAATTCAAGTTGATCAAAATATGAGGGTGTTGACTTCCTCGAAAGTCGAAGTCAAATAAAATTTAAAGTTGCTTTGGATGAAAGTAACCTAATTTCAAGTTGAGTCAATTGAAACTCCGTGACGATTTAAGGGAACCAACAAATTGGACTAATGGAAATCCTAGTCAACGAGGCTCTAACCCTACTGGATCACCACCAGCAATTGTTTTCGATCAAATAAGGAAGGGGGGAAATGACCTATGGTGAAGCCAAAATGTTGAGGGATGAGTCGGGTCAACCAATAGTGAAGAGCATAACTCATAGGGTGAATAAGACATTCAACCGCGAAGGGAAATTGTTTGGAGGGAGAATTTGACAACCAAATGCATAGGAAAAAGTCGTTTAGAGGATGTTTTTGGTAACCCACAACACATAAAAATGTCCATGGGTGATTTTGGTAAGCCCACAACAAATAAAAACGTCTAGAAGTTGAGTTTGATGTTCAACAATGGAGAAAAAATGTTTGTGGTGAAATTGGTGAAGACAGTGTGAAAATCGTGTATATGGTTCATGGGCAGTTATTAAACATTGAGATAACCCAAGATTTCAAAGTATGATCCGTATATCAATTATGGGAAAAGGAAAAATGCCCCAACAACATCAGAACACAAAGCATCAACCTATAGGAGAAAGGTGTAATACCCAGCTGTATTATTAGAAAAACCCAAATCTAGGAGCGAGAGAAAATCCCAACAACTCATTCTTCCCTTTCCTTGATTCTAAAAAGTGCACTCTTGAAAGCAAGCTATTAAATAATTGTAAATAGTTCATATAAAATAAATTCATGCAGAGGAGCTGACTATAAAAATTTCTTGAATAAATAAAATATCATGATATAGAAGTTTGTAACAACAAAATATAGATAAGCATACATCTTAATAACCTCTTAACATAAAAGATGATAATATTATAAACTCAACCACCCAAAATCATTAAAATCACAAAGAAATCATTTCAACCACATAGACTAAGCATGTTGATTTTCCGGTCTCATCTAATCTATAGTTTGATTTCAAAGGATATCTAAAGGGAAATACCCTAAAGAATGATTTCATGCATGTATTCAATGAATAAGTAATTTTTGAAGCTACTGAAAATCTATTTCATATGCTAGTGCCAAAAAATACAAAGTCTACACTTTTTTATTGGATAATGTGAGCATATTAAAGGTGAAACTGAGGGAATTTTTTTTCAATCAATTCTCTATATAGAAATAAGGTAATATGTTGGAACAACAAGGTTTGATGGTTCATCATACTTCTCCTAGAATCACAATGAGGTTAACTTACATCTGAAAACAAATGGTTAAGTGATCAACTAGATATCTACATTAGTCGGCCGAAAGTAGTCGACAAGCTTATTGGTCAGACAATCGACCAACAATCAAAGACAATCAATCGATGGATTGACCAACCAAGCAATCAACTATGACTTGGACACATTGATGGTCGGGTCGAGAATCCTTGTTGAGTTGACTAGACAACATGGATTTGACATAGTCAAATCTAACAACCGATGGCTATATGTGGACAATATATTCTTGATTCCAAGGAAGTTGGTTATAAATTGAATATACATGTACGAACATGCAAATGGCCACGCCTATGCCGTGCCACCAACATGGCCCCGCAAACACGCTACCGCATGTTCCAAATATACCCAAGTTCTGCAATTTTGTATACCTGAAACTTGTTCCTCTTTGATTATCTACAGCTTTGTTTATTTGTTTCATATTAGATTACACCCAATCCCCAACACAATATTATATCGACTAGTTGTGACCTCCCATGTTGTCAACAAATGATGTTGAGTTGGATCTGTTATGTGATTGACTTTGGGTTGGTGATTTTAAAAATGTAACTTGTAGAAATATATCATATTTGTCAATGTATTGAAGATGGATTCTAAGATCGATATTGTAGTTCATAATGGATGAAATTATGTTGTATGGGCACCGTATTACGGAAACCCTACTGAAGAGTAAAGGAAAATCATGTGGCAATATACAAAGACTGTGATTCTAGATCCAATAGACGATCATGCAAAGTTCGTTGTTGATGGAAAGAAGGATGATGTTGTGGGGGTCATCATGAATTCGGTATCTCAGATGATATTCGCTTTCACATTAGTGGATCGACACCCTCATCAAGTAGTTGAAGTCTCTCATTTGAGAGAGCTCAATGACACCCATCTTAATGTAATTGAGAAAGAGTTGATCTCTCAATCCTCATTATTATTTCGAAGGAATAGGAGTACTGGCTCTGTTCTGTGAAGGAACTCAGACTTGAATTTGGGGCTAATGTGGAAATAATTATCATATTAAAGACAAACAACTCATCAAGTTGGTCCTAATGAATTTGAAAACACCATTCGACATGTCTTATCAACTTTGTTGATGGTCCAAATGCCAAGGTAAAATTCTCTCATGGCTTAGTCCCAATTAGACTCCTCTGTTTGGGATGGGTACCGGACAATATAAAATTCCCTAACATTATGAATTAAAATAAAAAGGGGAAAGTGAAATGTCCCCAAAAGAATTCCCAATTAATTCTAAATCTAATCTAATTAAAAATGCAAACTATCTAATCTAAACGGTTTCTAACCTATCTCGTAGGAGCAATTCTAACATATAGACACAACATAAAATGGTATTGTAGACTGTAGAAGTAGTTCATGTTAATTAATAATATATTAAAACAATAAAGCTATAGGTCAAATCACAAATAGTTGCAAATTAAATTGATAACATTGACATTCCCCTGTGGTCCATTAGAATCATGTCGCATAAGCATATTAAATAACATGTACAAAAATAGTTCATATAATGATTCATTTAAGAAACTCATGAAACAATAGCACATGCAGAATAGTCACATATACAGTCGCAAACATTTATGATCTTGAAATGCTTTCTTCTCTTTATTGAATTAGAGGTAATAATACCATTCAAAACTACAATGGGAAAAAGTCTCCCTCCTTCATACAATGAGTTATCTTTTATAAAATAAGAAGATTCCTTCAGCTCTTAACCTAATTTTTTTGTTACAACTTTTCATTTCATCTCCTTTTGTTTTGTTATCGAACACATATATTACAAAATTTTATCTTTACATGAATATTATTACAAGATTAAAAAAATTCTAAGTATTCAATTCACTCTACAAGGAGTCCACGAGTTATAGTTATTATAAATAAAAAATTTACCTCGCTTAGCTACATCCTATTCTTTCCTCAATTTTCCTGAGTGTTTCAATAGTCAATCCCATAAAAAGTATTTTACTAACATCTTCTTCATTTCTCCCTATTTACAATGATCCCTCTCACACCTAATTTGATCTTCTGGATCATGAGTTATGAGCTATAGAATATTATAGTTCAACTTCCATCAAATTCGTGTCCCTCTTTTACCTGGATTTTTTGGGCATCTCTTTCACCGATCTAACTTGAATTCCTCTTCGAACATGTTCTCCTATTTTATATCTTTCCAACGAGCCCTCTCTTTCATGTTTTGGCTTCCTCAGTCATGAGTTGTGTTTGTCTGAAGTCAATGCTCAATAGTCGTTGATCTACTCACGAGGTTAATCTCAACCATTGACTATCTTGTACTCTAGATAATTATCCCACATGCATTGGAGAAATTGACTGTGAGTAGTTTATAATGTTTTCCCAACCCTTAGTAGATTGTGTGAGAATTTAGCATAGGAATTGAATCTTGAGCCCACATATACATTTTTGGCCCAAGCCCGAAAAAAATAAAAAAAAAATAAAAAAAATTAAATCTACATTAAAAAATATTGGAAACCTAATTGATGAAACCCTAATGACAAAATCTTGGAAATGGTAGTTGATAAAACCTCTAAAATGTCAATGGGGTGAACCCAATGGTGCGATCCCGATCAAAATATAATACATTATTCCAAAGTTTCGTAGTATGAATGTGTTTGAGGAAAGGGGGTTTCAGAAAATAAGGGGGAATGTCCTAAGGTAAATCTCGATGGGGGAATTCCCGAGGAGGTGAAGTTGTTGGTTCTTAATAATTTTCCTTTGTAAAACCTTTCTAACATTGGGGAATGAATAATTGGGTTTTTCCATAGTTGACCAACAAAAACCAAAGAGCATTTGAGACATTAATCCTTAGCCAAAGATTGTGCTATATTCCCACCCGAGACAAGCAGAACCTAAAGACCATATGGTCTTGTGTTGGTGATGAATGACTAATTACACATGAATCCATCTTGGTTGGAATTCATACAATCCATCACAATCCAATTAACAACTAACAATATGGGACAAAAACACATACATCAATTGACACATGATCAACACATCATAAGACCAAAATCACTGCAACTTTATTATCTTCATTCAACCATTCACAAAAATACATTAAGAAAATCACCAATTCACAACAACAAAGATCTGTTCTCCTGTACATTCTCCTGATATTACATTACATAACTCCATGCACTTTCCTTCATATATTATAGACCCGTGACCACTCACAAATAGAGACATTACAAAACATAGGCTCACAGTGAGCTTAAGGACATTGACAACAACAACATCGGATAACCAATTCAAATAGCCAAAATGACTAACTCCGACTAACTCTTCTCTATCATCCTTTTCACCCTTTATCTCAGCTTCGCTCTCGCGACTTTATCACTTTCTAGTTTTTCCCTCGCCTCCTCCGACCGCCATTCATGCACGCCACAATCTACATATTATCTTATAGCCTTTGAGTCATGGCATAACTACATTTCCATCCGACATCCTTATTGCTCCACACTTCCCCAGGTGGTTCTCCGAGTAATCATTTAGAAGATTTATCAAGATTTTTCTTGATTCTGGCGTGCATGTCGTGTCTTATTTATTTCTGGCATGCATCACAAAATTCAAACCGACTGTTTGCGTAATCCTATATTGCATTAAAAACTAGAACTGCACGCACAAGATTCCTAACACCTAATCGTAACCGCTAATTACACTTTCAGTAAAAACCAAATGCAGAAATGCACAACTTCATTTTCCAGTGGTGATTGCGATATTTACCCAAATATTTAGTTCCGATGCCCCACCACTATTATTTATCATCCCTCGGTGCCAAGTGCCTCATGGATCAACCAGCGGATGGATAAGGGAATTGTCTTCATATGAGCTCCCCGAAGAACTCCTTGAATTGGCTATCAGGATCATTGAGGTTTCCATGAAGTTCTTGGGTGATCTAGACGACCTCATATGCATCGGTTGTTGTGACTTGTGGGGCTATCAGGTCCATTGTTTCCATATTCTTGATCAAGGGGGAAGCAAAAACCTATGCATATGTCAATTGAGTATAAAATATTAAGGCCTTATCGATTGCAGTAGTGATTATCTCTAAGATTCTTTGTTGATAATCCCATATGGAATAAATCTCCTTAATTCTAGTCTCAATAGCTACCATCACAACTTAGCACAAGCCAAGAGGTAGATAATCCAAGCTACTCTTTTGTTGTGCAACCTCAACCTCTCTCCTCGCTTCAACTCATCAATGGTACTCAATTCGATGGGTTGGATCACTGGATTTGACCAACACAATCTTGTTTTGTGGTTGAGTTTCCTCCATGGTTGTCTGATGGAGTGGCGGGTGGAGGGATGTAAGTTGTGAGTCCAAATTTTGTAGACGAGCCTTCACGACCGAGATTTTGATACAAGGGGGAATGTCACGACCAAAATATGAGGTATTCATTATTTACGCATATAAGTTGTCCACCAACCCTAGGAGGTCATTGAATGATGTACTACTCTCGGGAGATGATTCTTTGTGGCTGCGGTACAGCGCCAAAACCTCTATGTCATATCAATCGCTAGGCGGATGGTGAGCCCGAACCTCCTATTGATAGTGCGCATGTGTTTTAAGCGTTCTCACTCGGCTCTGCCGTACGGTTCGTTCGCTCGGCATGACCAACTCAGCGAGCAATTCACCAATGGTTTTGCACCTGCCATGGCGCCGCGTATTTTGTTCGCCGCCTGACGGAGCAATCTGAAGAGTCAAATCAAAGGACTTATGTCAAAATACTAGAATTGGTCAGGGAAGTCAGTGGCCAAGGTGGAGTATCATGTGACAATGTTGTACCTTGGAGTTGATCACATAGATTATCGACATTATGGGTAGCCTCCAAAAGACAACTATTATTATAATAGCATTAGGTTGTCTTTTGAGAGAAATGATGAGAGTTGTGATTATAGGTGCCATCTTTCCTAGACTCATTTGTACAAGGGGAGTGGCTACACGAACAGTTGGATCGATTCGTTGTCTTTTCGTATTGGTTGGGGTTCATTGTGTTGATTTCTATGCGAGATGGGCCGACGGTGTCATTGTTTGTGGATCAACATTCCCTTGTTTAGGAACAAACTTGAGGTTAACAGGATCTATAGATGTATAACTTGGGTCTCGATATTTTTTGGATGATGTGTCATCCTTGGATCCCCCTCCAATGGGGACCGTGCATTGTGCCCACAATCGCACAACCTCGACCCTCTTTCAGTCTTAGTTGCGCTTAGTTCATGTTTTGAGAGTTTCCATCTCTTTGTCTAGGACTGGTTGTAAACGCATCGACCACTCAGATACCCCTTTCTAAATGTCATCTTTCATGATGCATAAAGGAAGCAATTCCATTTCATGCCCCTGGTCATCACTAGGATAGATATAAATGTTATGAAAATTACATTCAAACACAAGGTAGTTGGCATATTTGTCAATAATACTGCGTGGGATGCAAAGTTTCAAAGCAGTTGCATGGATAGGTTGTTGGTACCATTTTTGAAAGACGTCATCGTTGACCTCTCTAACAACGGGGTCTCTGCTTACGTGCAATGAAGGAATTGGGGAGTTGTGAATACATGGCCACTCTCAATAGTGTGTTCAAAGCCTTGGGGAGACCTCCAAAGAACCATGGCGAGAAGCAGCAAGATCCAACTGTAGTG
>SNQJ01S0189491.1:0-10068 GCA_010110895.2 Picea sitchensis | reverse complement strand
TGATTCTTGCACACCTGAGAAAGGAAAGGTTCCCAAGGGGGACATATAACAAACTGAAAATGAAGAAAATTGGACCATGCAAGATCGTAAGAAAATTTGGAGCAAATGCATATGAGATTGAATTACCCGATGGGATCGAAATTTCACTGATATTCAACATCTCGAATTTGTACCCTTATAGAGATAAAGAAGATAGTGAAAAGACAGAGGTTTAGTGGACCAAACAAATGCTTGTAGCTGAAAATCCATAGATGGAAAGTATACTTGACAAGAGGGTTAGCAGGAAGACCAAGAGGAAAGAGTATTTTGAATACTTGGTCAAATGGAAGGGACATCCAGTTGAAGATGCCAGCTGGGAGAATGAAGCAGAAATTCAGAAGCATGGACAGACCGTGCAAGATCTCATGAACAGGATTCCATGAAATTTTTCAAGCGAGGGAGTATGATGTAGGAGCATCACAGCAACAAGCGAGCATGGAGGAGGAAGACAACTGGGATGAACGCCATCACATTTTGGCACATGTCAAAAACGTTTTGAAATGTTTTTGAAAGTTTGAATGCACATAAATTAATGAAATAGTTAAGAAGGTGTACTTCCATATTGTAAACATATCTTGATTGATCCGCTCTCATCTGTAGGATGTAGAGGCATTTATGCCCAGTTAATGAAAGTAGGTAGATTTAAAAATTCTAGATTAGACAATTTTAGGAGCTGGAGGGAAAATCACTATAGACACCCTTATTCTTTTCATCATTGTATCAACCAGAGATCGTATGATTAAAAAAAAACACATTAGCATAGAGGAGAAGCAGGGGGTGGTAGAGAAGAACCCATGTACAAAAGTTCTGAATTAATATATGAAGCCTTGATTCAGACTCATGGTGTTATAATGTTTTATGTTTCTACCTGCTGAATAGTTTTCTTTTGTGGTTGTATTCTCTCTGTTTTGCATTTACTATTGTGTCTATGGTGAATGTATGATTCCATGATAAGTGTTTGAAGTCTGAGAGAGTGAGAGAATGAGTTTCAATCGTTTCTCTTCCTGAGTAAGAGTTCCTGCAAGGAGTGCAGTGAGACGTCCGCAAGGAGTGCGTTGACAAATGTTTAGAGTTTATCTCTGAAAGCTCAAGAAGGATACTGTTGTTCTCAATTCCGCAGAAGTGCAGGCAAGGCACAAAATCCATGAAAGGTGTGCGCAGGATGGTCGAGACCTTAGAACTTATCAACTAAGGTTGAGAGATTGAAGGACTGTTGTCGCAGAGAAAGTGCACAGAATCGAGGATTCAAATACTCAAAAGTATTTGACGGTTTGCCGCAAGGAGTGCGTGCAGAAGTCTTCTGAAGACTCGAAGTCACAAGGAAGCTCAGGAGGAGTAGTGTTTTTTGAAAACATTCGAAGAAAGTTCAGGAAAGTGGATTCCTTCGAAGTATTCAAGAGGAGAAATTGGACGGTCAGAATTCTCCGAGGAGAACTCCCGAAACAACGAGGACCGTAGGATCTACAGAACTGTAAGGCGGATAAGGGCCGACAAACCCATACCTTTGGTATCCAAAATCATTGTGGGTCGTTGGTTTTGACCTTTTAGGGCCATCAGATCATTTCTAGAATTCGGGGTTTGGGAGTTCGAAGTGTAAGCCAAAATCCTTGGCTGATCAAATTCCTGAAACACGAAGGAAATTGAGGAAGTGTGTTCCGACATTTTGGCAAATCGGGGTTTGGGAATTTGGGGGTCATGGTCAGGTGGAAGGAGCCCACGTCAGGAGTATAGTACAACTTGAGAGGACAGTTGGAAAGTCAGGAAACCTCGCGACAAGGTTCACGAAGTCCTGGGGAAGGAGACCATTTCGACATTTCGGAGATTCAAGTTTCGGAAGGTATAGGAGACAGAGAGTTCGAGAACAAGCCTTATGAACTCCCAGTACACAAAATTGCGTTAACCATTGGATCAAGGGGGAGAACCACAACCATTGATCTCTTTGAAAGTGGAGCATTAGTATTTCGGCAATTCGGGTTTTAGGACTCCGAAAGTCGAGAGGTATAGTTGCACGTCAACGCAATTTCTGAAATCGCGAAGAGTGAAAAGATGAAATCTGTGGTAAGAAGGGTCCAACATTTAGTTATTTCAGGCTTCAGAGGTTGAAGAGGCTAGGCGCTCGACCATGGGATTTCCGAAATCATGAAATTCGGTATCCCGAAAGGACAAAGGGAAAAGTCCCAATGTCAGTAGGGGTTTGATCGTGGAGTTCGTGCCGGTGAATGATCACGCGGGCATAACTCAAGAGGGACTATCAATTATACTCAAATAGGGTGAGTGAATAGCTTCCCAAGAGGAATTAAAAGAGTCAGTCAGACTCTAAGGGGCCAAAGTTGAAAGATCATGTGCGGACTTCGATCTAAGGGTTTGGGGTCTGTGTCAAATACTTTGTAGGAAAAAAATTCGTTGTGATTTTAATTGTCAACAAACTGGCAACTCCATAGGGAAGTTTGTTTTCAACATATTTAGAACTCATTACTCGTGGTTTCATAGACCGAGGAAGAAGGTCAAAAGATATAAGTAGGAAGATTATGAAACAGGGGGAAGTGAGCGGATTTAATGGAAAAATGATCGGGAATTCGGGAAGAACTCATGAAAAGTGTTAAGTATGAGGGGTTTTACCACTGTGTGCATAATCGTTCAACCAGAATCGACTCTTAACTTCAAGGAGGAATTTTATGAACTTGTTCTCTTAAATTCTCAAATGGATGAAGAAAAGGAAAGTAGAAGTGGGAGATAACCCAAAATGTTTTTAGACAACAGTGGATGTAGATAACAAATTCAAGGGTGATTTCAGGGGAAACATCATAATAGTTGTGTAAGCTTGATTGGTATTGACTAACAATTCTTTTTAGGAGTGTCACTATGGTAGAACTGATCCAACACCTTATTTTGACCAAATTAACTAAAAGATGGTAGGAAACAAAAACATGACAGAAGTAAAATTGCAAGTTTAAAACAACAACAATAAAATGACAGAAACACAAAAGCAGTAGGAAAAATTTAAAACAGAAAGCAGAAGTCAAACTATTGTAAAACAAAAAAAAAATAGTGAAAAACTGAAAACAGAGCTAGACTACTAGTATACAGAAAATCCAAACAGCGTTAGAATCTTTCATGTTGGTCCCTTGTAATGTTTCCAGCGAGAAGCATTAGTGCTGTAGGAAAACAATTGTTCCTATAATTTCTTTAGAATGCAAGAGTTAGTATCCAGGACACAAGCAACTTCGAAAGGACCCATAAATAACACTTGGAACTCTGAGGTAATTATCAACCCCTTAACGTATATGATTAGATCATCAAGGTAGATATGGATACTGATCAATTCATCAAGAGTTGTGTGTATAGGTATTTTAAAAGCCGTACTTGCATAAGGTAATCCATAAAATAGGCATTTATAAGTCAAGGTACCCCAATTAGTGATAAGAGTTATTTTTCAAACATCTGCCCCTTTTCCCTTGATTTTATTATAACCCAAAAATTTGTCAAGGGCGAGCTTCATCTGTGACCTTACAACCTGTTGCAAAATCATTTCAATATTGAGGGGAGGAAAAGGATTTATCATAATAGCCTGGCTAAAAGTGCGAAAATTGATGCAGGTTCTAATATGACCAGTAGCCCTCGGAACAGGTCCCCAATCAGAAACCCGTTCAGAGTGGGCTGGAAAAATAATCCCAGCCTTTACGAAATTTTCCAACTCCCTTTGAAAATTTGTTTTAAATGCAGAGTTAATAGGTATTTGTTTTTTCCTAGTTGGTTTCATGCCTTCCTTTATGGGGATAGCTTACTGTATAAGAGTAGGATCAAAACCACAAAGATCCTTATAAGACCAAGCAAAAACATCTTGAAATTCACCAAGTAGCTTGGCGAACTTCATTTTTCTTTATCAGAACATTGGGTACTTACTTTAACATTCCTTGAAGGTTCGAGTGCCCCAATATTCAAGGAGATGGTTTCACCCACCTTCCTTATTGACTCCTCTTTTCTCTGTTTCTCTTTATTGCCTACATCACTCGATGAAAATGAACTCTCAAGAAGAGTCAAACCCTTAGGAATCTTGTTGTTTTCCATGGATATAATTTCCTTGGGCTTAAGAGGTTCATCTTGAATGAAAGAAAAAACACTCTCATCATTATGGAAGGCCTGCCAAGATTCTACATTGCCAGGGATATGTGGACGATATAGAGATTGAAAAGAATAATCGGGCCTATGAGGCAAAGGTTGTTGGTTAGGAGAAGCTGCAAAGACAACTAATTGATCAACCATTGAATTCAAATCCCTCTTAACATCAGTGATGTTGAAAGATAAAAGGTTCGAGATAAGCACCCAAACACTTTGAGTGTATCGTTTCATCAACTTGTCACTAGGAGAGTATATTTTACATACCAGGTTCACAACAAGCTCAAAATCTCCAAAAACTGAAAGGTGACCACAACCAATATTATAGGCATTTTCAATGCCTAATAATAGAACTTCGAATTCAGTGACATTGTTCATACAAGCAAACTCCAACCTGTAAGACAAATTATGATTTTTCCCTACAGGGGAAACCAAGATAATGTCAACCCCATTACCTTCATTAGAGCATGAACCATCAAAGTGCATGTGCCACATATCATCGTATAAATCGATTTGTTTCAAAGGAATATTATCCTCCTCAACAAAGATGGAATATACTCCTAGGTCCTCCTCGATATAGTTTACATTAGGTCGTGGAACACTCTCTATGTAGGGTGAAATCCTTCCCTCTCTAAGGACTATAATGTTCTTACCATTCCGAGGCATGGATAAATGTGTCCCGTCAAGTGAGAGGTATCCACTTGTTAAGACTTGCCAATCTCTTCCCAAGATAATTGAGTAATTGCTTACATTCATATCAATTACCTGAATACTAAGGGTTGTCCTTATTTCAAGGTGTGCGCATAAAACTAAGGTCACATATTTAATCTCACCTATGGTTGTTTTTTGTATACTATTATAGGAGAGCATGCTTCTGGCATTTTCATTTGTACAAGACAAGCCTAGCTCTTTCATAATAATCTTCGACATCACACTTGGGCCCAAACCGCCATCAATGAGGCAAAAATGGGCGATCTTATCCATAATTTTTACAAAAATATAAAAGGGGTATTTTTTACAGGGTATCTAAAGTTATGTACACCTACTTTATTTACAGACGAATCCTCTTCATTTACCTCTTCAGAAAGATTGGCTACCACGAAATCTTTTCCTTCCATGAATTGTTTCAGATGCATCTGTTGTCCACGGACGACAACCATTTCTAGAAGGGTTGCATCTACTTTGATGTTGGCCAACTAGTTCAAGATAATGTACTTGGAAGAGGGGAGAGGAGAGGTTATTCCTTGACTATCTAGAACCTTAAGAATATGAACAGTAGCAGCAGGTGAGGATGAGCTCGAGCTAGAAGAATTGTGGGGAGGATCAAATTTTCCCTTGGGAGCATAGGCTTTGTTCCTAGTATTGATGATCATGACATGTTCTGGCTTTGCAAAATCTAGGACAATGATAGTAGTTTCTCATATTTTACCAAATATCTTATTTATGGCACTCTTCCTTACCTCACATGTGGCTTCCTCGTGGTGTTCTTCGCAAACATTACACCAACTTCAAGGCAAGATAGCTTTAGGCTGAAAATTATTTTCAATTGGATTTCTAAAGTGGGGTTCAAAAGAGGATGAAGCTCTAGGGGTGAGAGGGGAGACAGTTCCCTTTTGCTTGAACACTATCATATGGTTATTCATATCTTTTACTAGTTGTAAAAGGGAGGACATGTCTTTTCTTCTAACCGATTCTCCCTAGGGTAGACCTATTCTTTCCAGCTGTTCTTCATATTCTAAACAAGCATGCAGAGTGGAACCAATATTATCAATGGATTTTTCCTCAATCCTATGATGGTAGGGAGAAGGTAATGCATTGTAGTAATGCATGAAAGTGGCTTGGTTCTGAGGTCGAATGAGTTCAGGGATTTGATTGTATAACTTGGTGAAACGCAAGTTGAAGGACTTGATGGTATCACCATCCTTATAGGTGATGTTATTGTATTCCTATAACTTATCAGCTGGGATTTTAGATTGCCCATAAGTGGATCTGAACCAATAGATTAAATCCTCCCAAGTAGACAAAATCTTAGGAGGAAGGTCAAAGAAATCGACCGCAGCCTTTCCTTCCAAGGAATTGATGAATAAACGCATGCAAGTATCATTGTCATTTTCCCCTATGTTATGACAGGCATTAGAAAATTCCACCAGGTGTTCGTTTGTAGTGACAATGTTATTTCATGAAAAACTAGGAAGATGTTCTTTGAATTTAGGAAGTGGACGAGTAGCAGGTGCTAGGTTAAGAGGAGAGGACACATGCCATGGTGTGGTTGTGGAATCTTCCTCAAACTAAAAAAGCCCATAATTTTTAATGAATTTGGTGGGATTTGTGGTAGATTGTACATGGATATGGTGGCTATATAAGCTACCAATCATTGATGAAGATGAATACTAAAAAGAGGAAGCACTTCCAGTTCCACCATATCCACCACTAGATGCCATCTTGTGTATGATAGATGAGGGAAATAAAGACAAACTAGATGAATAAAAACAAAGTTATCCTTAGAGCACTTTGTTGGGAAGATAACACAACGTTCCTTCTTCCTATTTCAACAATAGGATTAATTTCAGGTGACAAGCCTCTTCTTCTTCTAGAAGCATGAGACTCTAAGGACATGAAAGAAAGGCCAAAAAAAGAAGAAACAAAAAGGTTACTGCTGATTTCTAGGCTGTCTATGTATAGCTTCCAATCGTTCTTGAGCATTAATATCTCGTTCAAATTCTGCCCATGAATGATTAAGATCAGCACGGGTATTGACAGTGTCTAAAATGGTGTTAAATAGATTCAAAGAAATGTTGGCCTGATCTTGAAGACCGGGCTCAATATTAGGTTGCCTTGTAACATGTATAGTCATTAAGAAATAAAACAATCAAAGAATCAATATCATAAAAAAAGATGTATCGATGAAAATTGAGTATAAAAATTAACCACAAAGATATCGAAGATCTCCCCAGTATGGTCACCAAAAAAATGTTGAGGAAAATATATGAAATGATCTTACTCGAGCATTTTCAGATTTTGCTTGGCTAAAACAAAATAAATTGGAATATCACCCTATGTTTATAGCCATCAAAATTAATATCCTAACTCATAAGTATCGATTACAAGTGCTTAGGCTAGTCTTTTTATAAATAAAAGCTTGCTGGAAAATTCATTTTTTATATCATTTTCTGAATATAAAAATTGTTGAAATAAATATAGAGATAAAAGCAAAGACACCAAAGTGATAATCAAGACAAATGAGACATAAATAAATCCTTTATTTCATTCCAATTCACCAAAGAGTCACTCTCTTTACAAAATTCTGTGAAGAAATTTCGGACCAAATTCAAACTTAGACACCCCCAATGGAACATACAAAAGGACCTCTGACAGAAAATAAAAAAAATGAACTCTAAAATCTAGATTAGCTTGCCACAGATTGTTGCGCACTCGACTCTGCAATATCCTTTGTCAGTCATGAAAACTAATTCACAAATAGACAAGTCTACACAGACTATCAAAGATAGATCAACGCCTCCGAAAAACAAGTGTCTAAATGATGTAATGCAACTCTTAATCTTGCTATCTACAAAAAGACCCTGATATCATAAAAAAAAGTAGGCTTGTGATTAATTAAGGAATGAATGAAAACTGAACTATCTCAACATAAAATCAAAGAGAAAACCTTAGTATGCTTCTCCTTCTATACTCCTCTTGTTCATCCCTTTCCTTTTGCCTTTAAGCAAATTAGAATTGATTGAAGTAGTTGAACCACCTCATTAATTAAGTTAATTAAAAGGCTCAACCAACTTTTTAGTTAGGGGGAAAAGTGATAATCATAATAGGGGTTATAAATAAATAATAACTAATAGGTGGGACCCCTTGTGACTCCCTTTAGCTCTTAGCAATCATAACATAATTATTTAATTAAGAAAAACACCCTTCCTTATGACTCCCATCATCTCATTCACATTTGACAATTTATCTCATTGATATATGAAATTATTTTGAAAAAAAATATATTTCTCATATATCCAAAGAAAACATGATGTTCAAAACTTCTGAAGTCAACTTTCATCAACAATAAATAACATAAAAACTCAAAAACCATATTTCCCACTCGGAGATGCAATCTTTCCTTGATTGCTACTGCCACCCTTCGATTTTTCTGAATTTTCCTTTGGTTGCACTGAGCCTTTAGGCCTAATCCCATTGATCACATGAGAACAATCATCCCTCAAATGCATCCAGGAAGACACATATTTATCAGAGCCATTGGAGGGTGAGGAAGGGGCAACAATGGATTTTCCTTTCTCAAGTGCATGGTGAGCCTCAGTTTTCAACCTTTTTCTAGCATGAGAGGACTGAACTGGTGAGTGGACAGGTGTGGCTTGGGAAATCTGATTAATAGGTGGGGGAGCATGCAAGGACAAATTGGGGCAGCCACGATGTTGGTAGACTGTCGGTTGGACAATCTCTTGCCATCCTTTGTTTTCGGAAACCTCGGGTTGCAATGAGACATGAGGGGGCATGAGAATACCAGGGGATTGTGGAGCTTGGAAGGGAGGCCTTTCAAGCCTAGGTTGGACCACTCCTTACCCAATCCAATTGAAAAATCCAGCCTGAAATAACTAGCCTAACTCTTGTGGGTCAACATCAAAGTGTATGGAGAATCTTGGCCTTCTTGGGCCTCTATTCCAATTACCTCTCCCTCTGTTGCCTTTGCCATGGCTACCTCGGCTGAAAAAGATCATTCCTGCATGCATGATTGATTAGAAAATAGTCCCTTTACAACCATACATGACAACTCCTTAAAAATATGAAATAGATTTTAGCTCAACAACATATCAGACTCATGCAATCCAATCCATACAAATTGTTTAACTATTGTCAATGAGCAGGGGGTGAACAAGGTTATGGGATATGTGAGGGGTTTATATTGAGCGAAAAGAATCATGGTTACTGCTCGAAGACAACAAACAATCAACTGCAATATAAACCAAAGAACCATAAAACTTGTGTTCCAACCAAGAAACTGTGATTTCAAACTGTTTCAATATAAAATTCTATTAACTATAATTAAATTTTAGGAACAGGGAGTGAAAAATAGATGTGAGAAGGTGAGGGGGTTGTATTTAACGAAAAGCGAAATAATGGTAGGGAAAGAGCGAGTACTGTTCATAAAATTAATTAAGTAATCCATAAAATCATTCCATATCAATGTAAAAGATCCAACACCAACCAAAATGATCATTGTGCCAAAAGAAAAACTATTGTGTAAAATTTAAACAATTATGTGCATTAACTTGCTCATTGTTTGCAGTCAATCTATAACACAGTGTCATCAAAACAAGACAATATGCATTCCACAACAACCTGTAGAGGAGCTTTGTTCTTCTCATTTATCCATTTAATGTTTTAAAACAATTCCCAAATGAATACACAGTCAATTATTTCCACTATGTTCAGCGTCAACTTATCAACCACTTCCCACAAATTATTTCAATCATCAAATACAAACACAAAAATTGTGCCCGATCTCATTCCTTCAATTCATTTAATAATTAAATTGTAATGAGATTATATTGTCACAAATCTCGTGCCTATCTCTGCTATGAAACATGATATTCACCAATACACATAACAGACAGCCAAATACCACCATCAATATTTTAAATGCAAAATACCTTGACTTGCCATTTAAACTCACAAAGAACAATCGCCATTCAACACATACTATGTTGTGGAATACACAAACATTCAACAAAAATGCAAGAGAATTTCTATGAATGCACAGGTTCAATCACTTTGAATCTAACATCCACAATGATGGGCTATCAAATCAATACAACGAGGCAACAACAACATGCCCGATTTCATCTCATAAATTGATCGAAAAAACCATATTGTTTAAAAAACCATGACCCTTTC
>SNQJ01S0189490.1:0-18219 GCA_010110895.2 Picea sitchensis | reverse complement strand
GGTAGAAACCATGGCTCTGACCAGCGTAAGGATTTTGCATCTGTGGAGACATCATCGGCTGATTTCTCATAAAGGACATAGAGTGTTGGGCATGCATCATGTTCGAAGGACTTTGGGAAGGATTACCCCATGCCGGTCCTGATGGGAGAGGCATAGTAGTCTGTCCAGGGTTCCATTGACTGTGGAAAGAATTACCCCATAACAACATTCCAGAGGAGGGAACAGATCCTTGTCCTAAGTTCCAAGGTCCTGCTATATGTGCCCCCTGCGCAGGAATAGTACCCTGGGCAGGAGTAGATTGTCCAAAAATGGGATTTCCCCCAGATGGGAAAGCGGTTGATGAGAAAGTTTTGTTACCAAACGTCCCATTCCAAGAAAACGGTGTCGAACCTACCAGCATACTGTGCGCAGGTGTTCCTTGACTCCCTGCTCCAAATAAATGAAGGGGACGAAGGAGGGATATGACCTCCTGCATAAGGAAAAGCATTAAAAGGGACAGGAGTGCCCCCAAGTCGACCTTGCAGAGGAGTGTTAGAGCTCCCTGCCCCCAAACCCAAAGTCTGTAAAGTGGAGTAGGTTAGTGCAGGACTTGTACTCGAACTAGGCATACCGTATGAGAACGGAGGGCCTGTCGCACTAGGTGTGAAGGGGGTTGTGGTCGTCGCCATAGACAGGTTTGGTCCACTGTGCGACGTATTTGCAGTCGAGACCATGGTGCCTCAGACCGACAACGGTAAGTTAGGAGATGACTCTCCTATGGTAGCAGCTGTGGTGGGAATTGAACAATTCCCAGAAGAAGTAACAACGTTTGTTTCCATAGCTGTGTGAGGCACTGTCTGTCATTCGTGAAATTGGATTGGTACAATAAACGGTGCCAAGATCTCAGTGGTTGGGGTTTCAACCGAGCCAAGATTGGCGGTTGATTCCTTCAGGAGTTGCTCGGGCACAAAGGTTTGTAACCCGGTCGCTTCAAAAGACCCTTGTTGGTCTAGCTTCCGCCTTAATGCTGGCGGGGGTGGCTCCAGTGTAACCGGCAGCAGGCCAAGAAGCCTTCGTGACCGACGGAGCTCGGGATCCTCCACTGTGTGAGAATATCCAAGACACTCTAAGGTATTATAAACGTTCAAAATTAAAACACACTAAAAATAATCCCCTAAGAGATAAGTCAAGCAATCACTAAACTATTTGGAAGAACAGTTACAACAACCAACACTAGAGCAACTTACCGGTGCAAGTGAAACTCTAACACAGAAGCACCCTCTGGGTATACTCTGCAAAGTGTGGCCCAATGTTTGTCCTAGGTACCATGGTATAACCCCACAGTCACCTGTGTATGTCCCTAAAAATATTGGCACCTAGGTTGCCAACACGCGAACAGTCACCAGGCGGGTACAGTCGAAAGTCGGGTAGACCACAATGAGCAGGGTATCAAGCCCGAAACCTGTCAAGGGTATCGAGAGAAAATGGTTTGGAAGAAAACTGAGGACCTCGAACGGATTCGAGACCCACGAATCCCCATGGAAAATGCAAACGATGGAATCCCAAAACAAGCCCTCGATATGTGTTCTCCACTACGATTGGTTCGGCTTTGGAGGGGTTATCTTCGCTACCTTTCTGCACGCGACCTCGTGTTTATCCCCTATGTTAGAGGGGGGTCCCGAATAACTTCCACGAAACTGGACTTAGACACTCCCTATCTCATACTCTAATGTTTGGTTTTGAATGGCCTTGAAGAGTTTCCTCTCCAACCTAATTCAAGGCCCTAGTCGTGAACTAGTTGGTGAACCCTACAAACATAAAAGTCTAGTAGATTTTTAAAATTAGCGTTGCTTTTATGGATTTATATTACATCAAGGGGTATGAGGGTGAAACTGATGATGTGTAAAGATGAAAGCAAAAACAAATGAAAAAAACTGGAAACAAAAGACTTTTACTAAATGCAAAATTTCAACAACTTTTCACAAAGAAAGATTTCCTTTTTTTTTTTTCTAAGATTTTATACAGCAAACTTAAAGGAATTTCACTCGACTACGAGCTACTTATGATCTAAGTGAACTGCCAAAACTTACGAAACAAAAGATTTTTCCCTATCTAATGATGCAGAAACACACCTTTCAACCAAAGAAGAAAATGAAAAGAGATTTTTTTTTTCTTATTCAAGTGCTAGTAAAGCAACAAAGGGAAAATACCGACAAGCAAAAAACCAAGAAAAACAAATTCTGGCTTAAAGCGCAAATCACAAAGAATCAGAGTAAAGAATCACTTAATGGAAATAAAAAAAACAAAGACTCTCACGCCTTTCTAAAAACCATTTAAAAAAAAAAAAAATTATATTTTCTGTCAACTATTAACTGAGAAAAATCAGGCTAAGGGTAAGATGACCTAACCTACTGAATGTTCAAACCTAGACGCAAACACCTGAGAGGAATACTTCTTATCAAAGGAGGGGATGACTGACCCACCCTGAACAAAAAGTAGCCTGTCCAAGCATGCGATTGTTACTAAAACAGCACGCATGCAAACACGTGCTGAACAGAGACAGAAAGCATGTACACGCGGGCTGACCTTGTACAGGCCGCGTGTATATCTAAATTCTAAGAAAAAAATGAAAACAGGTAGTCCAGACCAGGAAGAGGCCTCTGGTATTGATAACCAGGGTCCCTTGAAGGCTTGGATGCTCTTTCTAACAGAAAAGACAAATAATGTAAGGAATAATAAGGCGAAAAAAGGCAATCTGAGATAGGACTGTGAACCAGCAAGACTCAGACAGGATTCCCGAAAACCCCCTGAGAATGTGTAATTATGATAGGAAAGAGGAGGACTGCCTCTAAGGTTCTCTGAATTCCTACATGCTACTTCTATCTCTACAGCTAGCGTTCACACGTGGGTTGTCAGAGGATAGGGTGTGGGTACATGCATGCAGGCCTTCTGCAGACCACGTGTACCTCTGTGTGTGCCGAAAACTACAGTCAAGAAAAAGTCAAGGAAAGATGGTATGGAAAACTAGACTCCCTGCTAGCTTAGACCTTACAGAAAAAGATAGGCAAAGAAAAAACAGAAAACCTAATCTTTAAACTACCCAAAAACTTAAATAAATCCAGGAACCCTAAAGAGTATTCTCCCCAGTACGATCGCCAATTTTGTTGTTGGGAAAAACACCCTACGGACTAGCAAACTAGGGTCAGACTTACATGCAGATTTTGATCGAATAGAAACTACTTTTTTACCTACAACCCAAAATTTAAACCCCTTTTTAACAGTAAATGCATGGAAAAGGACCACCAACCTTATTACCGACATTCGATGTAGATCCTCCATTGCTCTTTGATTACTTGCTTGCGCTGCTCCTTCCACAGATGACCTGCACTCAAGACAAACAACAACTATGCATGCCTGCTACTTCTATACTCAAGGGTTAGAAATCAAGCATAAATTAATCAAACCATAGACAATTCATGCATTGGGACGGGAAAAGTATTTTTTTTTATTGCTGAAAGTGAATCAACTTACAAAAAAGTTGAGACTGGCCACCGCTCCTTGAACCTGATCCTGGGATCCTCTTCTTCTGTCCTTCAACTACTTTGTGTTAAATCTCCTTTAACATGAGGAAAGGCTAAAGTGTTGGGACAATGGATTACGTAAATGGGCAGAGTTTCTTCGCTATATTTTTTCCTCTTTCAAATGGTACCCCTAACCCTTCTTTTATAGGCTAGAAGAAGCTAGGGTTTTGGACGAACCCTCGTCCATGCATGGCTGGGAGTTTCAGTTAACTGACCCATAGCGTTTTGTTCCATTGGCAACTTTCCTTTTTTCATGCTTTTTAGGTACATGCGGGCTGTTGTGAGTCAACCAGTGTGCACATTCGTGCAGTAATGGGTTAGGGCACGTGGGCCTTGACACAAGAGTATTTTCAAAGAGTTGTTCAGCGGAGTTTTGGCAAAGAAAGGATATGAATTGGCCTGGTGCCAGGTAAGCATGTGTGGTGCAATTTAGGGTTATAACATGGTCCCCCATCAATTACTAATTCTCTAGGAACTCCAAACCTAACAAAGATATCTTCAAACAGGAATGCTAAGATAGCTTCTTCTGAGGCCCTAATGAGTGCTTTTGCCTCTACCCACTTGGTCATGTAATCTGTGCAGACCAATATATAGATTTTATGATTACAAGGTGGGTTAATAGGCCCTGCAAAATCCATGGCCCATCTCTCAAAAGGCTCTAACACTACTTGAGGCTGGGGAGGCATCTCATCCCTATGATTTGGCTAACCCATGCGTTGGCTACTGTCACAGGCTTGGACATACTTCTTTTCATATTGAAATATTGTGGGCCAAAAGTAGCCCATCCTCAAAAATTTATGCCCAGACCTCTTATTAGAAAAATGACCCCCAAAAGGGACATCAAGGAAAGCTTTAAGCAGATCATAAAATTTATCATCCCTCACACATCTTCTGATTTCTTGATCCATTCCTGTGTAGAAAAGACATCCCCCTATCCAACTATACCGAGCACTCTTCTGAATAATCTTCCTTCTTTCTCAGGGAGATAGATGTGGAGGTACTTTTCCTGCAACCAAATAATTAGCAATGTCTGCATACCAAGGTGAGTGAGAAGATACTGAAAACAAATGTTCATATGGAAAAGAATCATTTACAGGTGAATTGTCATCATTTATATGCAATCTTGAGAGAAGATCAGCAACCACATTTTATTTTCCTGGTCTACCTACTATAGTGATGTCAAATTCTTGTAGCAATAACAACCATCTTGTTTCTCGGGCATTAGTAATAGGTTTATTCATCAAATATTTAATTTTTGTATGATCAGTATGAATAAAAGTAGGATAACCAGTGATATAATGCATGAATTTATTGATCGCATAAACTACTGACAAGAATTCTCTTTCAGTAACTGTATAATTTAACTCCACAAGAGACATGTTCTTGTTGATGTAGTATATAGCATAGGGATATTTATCCTCTTGTTTCCCTAGAACAGCACCAATTACAGTGTCTAAGACATCTGAAGAAATATGAAAAGCAGAGCCCATGGTGATTCTATTGTTGGGGCATAGGTAACCATGGATTGGGATCCTGATAAGGAGGGGGCATATGATTTGGAGAGGGGGCATTCATCTAGCCATATTGAAGTTGATTGTTCATATCATTCCAATAATTAAGTGTTGCAGGAGAGAATTGAGGGTTTGTACCTTGACCTTGTGGCTGCCATTGCATCCTCTGTGTTATTATATAGGCAGCCTTTGCTTCCTCATTAGTCTCCTTCATGGATGCTTTTACACCTGCTAAGGAGGGACATTTGTTAGTGGGATGATCTAATTCACAAATAAGACATACCTAGACACTGTTCAGTGGGCACCCCCTTGGTGGATGTTTGTCTCTGCAATACAGACAGAAAATGGACAAAGCCCGTTCTAATTATGCTTGTTTATGTTTAATCTGTAGAGTATCAATTTGTGAGGCAAAAGAGTTAATCATTTTTTTTTTGAAATCTTCTAGCAGATTACCCATTTATGCTCTTATTGCCCCTCCATTGGCTGATTTTTGTACCCTTGAAAAAGTGGCATCCCTAGTAGCTGACTTATTCCTTGTAGATCCTCGAGAGGATCTCTTACAAATATTTACATTGTCTTCATAGGATTCCATAGATATATCTCCCTTGCCAAGCATATTCAACATATCTAAACAATCATCTCTAACTCATTTCAGCAAAATAGTTTTCAGAATGTCCTTACTCACATCCGGATGTCCAGAACTTTGTATATTATACTGGAGTCGCTCCACAAAATCTTCAAGGGTCTCGTCCTCCTTCTGAGCCATCTTGAACAGTTCCTCTCTTCGTTCCCTCGTTCGATAGTAGTCTTGGTATTTGTTCAGAAAAATCTGCCTCATTTGTCCCCATGTTGAAATATTCTCTCCTCCTAGGCTCATGAACCATCTTAACGCATTACCCTTCAATGTAGTTGGAAACAATTTAATTTTTTGCACTGTGGTGGTGTAGTCATAGCTTCTACACCGAATATCAAATTCAAAAAGAAACTCATCTAGATCCTCAGTAGATAATCCATGGAAATTTGGCAGGGTTGAGAGAGGTATGTTCTTCATAGGAGCCATCCCCCGTGTGGGAATATCTGAAATAGGAAAGACTGGGGTAGAGATAGTATTTCATCATTTGCCTAATCTTCATTGTTCGGTGGATTCTCACTGTGTAATTCTTCTTCATTATCTCCTTGATTTTCCATATGTTTTCTTTCTCTCCACTCAATACGGAAAGCGTCCCACTCCTCTTTAGTGACTATCTGTCTGTTGATATGATAAACCACATCTTCTAGATTCTCCTTATTCTGAGATACACTTCCTTGATCTTAAATATTCTCCAGTGTTGCTTGCTGATTTGTTGGTGACAAATATTCAGATTCAACCCATGATGAAAACGATGTCTCAAAATGGGGTAATTATGATGACTGAGGAATATGTCTTCTTGGAGGATTTGGAGGGTGAAAGATAGATCCTGAAGAAGAATCTGCTCTGGCTATAATCTCATAAACAAAGGTTGGCCTTCCCAGTGCAGGGTTCCTTCCTCCACGTCCTCTGGCACCTGTAGGGTTAGTATTTTTGGGGATACATCCTCTTGTTCCTCAATTCATGCAAATTACTCATTCCTAAGAAAATAAAACTAATGTGCTTACAAGAATATCTAATTAACTTCCTCGACAACGGCACCAAAATGTTGGGCACTTTAATTGTCTAAATAAATAGATAATTAAGGTGTTCAATATAAATTGTCAAACCCAGGGAAGTTTTGTTATTGTAAGATAATTGTGCACAGTCTATGCTAGATTATGAAAGAAACACTAATCAAATTGAAGTAAGGTAAACTAAAAGAAACAAAATTGAAAAGTTGAATACTAACACAAATTGCTGACACAGCTGGAGTTCTAATCTACTGTTGCAGAATTGAAATCACAATTGCATGATTGAAATCTAATTTGGTGAGTGTATAAGAATCTTGGATTATCTAATCTATTCTAAATTTCTATTTTTCTTTTGCAGAAGGAAATTCACATTTCTATTTACTTTTGCTTGAAAACAAAGGCTTAATCTAATGCAAAAAAGAAATTAACCATCAAAGCAATTCTCCAGCAGTATTCAACAATTGATTCTAACTCTCATGAGACACATTTATGCACATTTAACAGAAAGGGAATGAACTGTCATATCAAATGTATTCTAGAACTGCTAACCAAGTAAATCACACAAATCAAGAAGTTAATCTAAAAACTCAGAACAAGGGGAGTCTGTGAGGAAGGTTGGCCCTTTCCTTCTCACTGAATCCACTCGAAAATAGGCTACAGTAAGTTAAAGAAACTCAATTCACTTCTTTATTAATTCGCAAAAGGGGTTTTGATACAATATGCTTCACTTCAATCTATGTTCACAGCTAATCTTCGGTACCAATGATTACAAAATCTCTGCTATTTAAAGACAGAGTCATTCAATTAAAACGGACTCAAAACAGCCTTGAGAATCAGAGATTCTCAAGTTGTTCGTATGATATCAAGGATTTGTTATCATTACAAAATCTGTTAAATGATCTTCATCACCAGCGTGAGAAAAAACATGTAACAACTTTGAGGATTGGTCTTCAAGGCTCGGATTTGCATAATAGACCAACTTCCAGGATCGGTGGACATCTGTTGCAATGAGTGTAACAGCTTCCAAAAAAGGTGCGCAGTTGTTGTAGTCGTGTAATAGCATGCAAAGTTGGTGCATAGTTGTATCACTCGGTGTAACAACAACGACTTTTCTTCAATACATGGCTCTTCTACACATTTTAATCATTAGTTGCACATTCATGGGTAAAATATGAGAAATGATACCAATCAAACATGTTAAGTGAATAAAATATAAAAGCAAGATCAATGATTCATACCTTGGGAAAAAGGGTCCTAGCAAACATTTAGTAGGCATTTAGCATAGAAATAGTAAGGTTGAATGAGCAAAAGATATAGTGAAAAAGGGACATTTATGGATCCTAACAGACACGTGGCACATCCATACAAATGAGTTGGCATGGGATGATGTGGAAAAATGATTGCAGACACATGGGAAAATCAAGTGATGACATGAGTTAGTTTTATGGACAAATTATATGGTGCCATGTGGCCCATTCATGGGCTTCCATGTGGCACCCCTCCAATGGTTGGTATATACAAAAGTTTTATGACTCCACCGGAGTCGAACTCATGACCTCCATTAGCCCAAAGGCCCCACAACTCTGCGCTACCAATACACCATCATATGTTCCTTGTTAGTATTATGGTGCGGATTTTATTTAACCTTGAAAATTTATATGGGCGGAAAGGGGAAGGGGCTAGGCCTTCAGCCCAACCCCTGGTTATATTTTTATACCATGAGACCATCCATATAGTATATCCACAATTAAATAACCACCACATATAGCCATTCCTCCAACTTAATAACCAGCATATCCGCCATTTTGGTAGCCGCTTCGCCAATTTAAAACCGTCCGCCATATATAGAAATCTCTTATAAATGTGTGTGTTAAAAGGGGAGGCCCATGGGATTTGACCCCGAGACCCCTGCCAACCAACGCCCTAACTTAGCCTCCACTAACCACTCCACCAAAAGACTTAGTTATGACATAACCACCACAAATTTGTATAAGAAGGGGTTTTGTGGAGTGCATTCAGGACATAAAACACAGAGCATGAGAGTGGAGAATCGAGCACGCCCGTACAGACTCGTATGGACTTGTATGGACTGGTACGGATTTTGGCTCGCTTTTCAATTTTTTTAGTAATTTATTGCAGGAGCAATTGCATGCAAACCAAGGCAAGGGTGCCTCTTGGGCCAAAAAGTGCCCAACTCGGATCGAGGCGTGGAGACAATCATTTTTAGGAAAAACGACGCCACGAACATAGTGGTGGTGTTAGTTTTCTGATCTAAGCAAAGCTTCTGTGGCTTAACTCCAGAATGAGGTATACTTATGTATTTTGCCCATTTCGTTTGTGGAGTTAATAAAAAGACCTACCCATTTGAGAGCAGGACCCGAAGATGTAGTCCACCAGGGACGAACTCCGTCATCAATTTCTTTGTGTTCATATTGCATGCTTATGTCTCTTTCCTTTTGATATTTTCCTTCTTTATGGTGTACTTTATTTTATGCTCATTTAATACGATTCTTTAATAAGTCACCTGACGAAAAGATCCCAGATCAATAAGTCACTAACTATGCTAACTCCTTATTTTTTCATAGATTCATTATATTACCATCACTATTGGGCCATATTTACTTTATACTATTATCTATGATTTCACCCCACTAGATTGTGATAACTCTTATGTCCTCCATACATATGGCTACCCTTATCAATTATATTCCTTAATAACCTCTTAGGTTGAGCCTCATTCTAGCAATAATGTTGTGTGAATAATATTTTAATTGAAATATTTCAACGTGCAAAAAAATACAAAATTATGAATATAGTATGATTTTTAATGAAATTTTAATGCTCGTAAAATTTGATACATTATTCAAATCCATATCCATCATCTCGTTCTCACTCATTGACATGTATTCTTTCAAGTCATGGATTAAAATATTTAAAATTTAGCATTAGTTAAATTATTTTAATCCACCAAAATTCCTAGCTAAGTCGTTTACACGTGAAAACCAAAACTTGGAGAGACTGTCAAAACATAATGTTAATCGAATTTTAGGAAAATCAAGACATGGAATCAACTTTAATAAGTTCAAATGAACATGCAAGCATTCTTGAGAAACCAAGGGGCCAAAAGACTCAAACGACGGAGATAAGCCAAATCACCAAATCCTCATCTCACGAAAGATAAACCAAAGAATCAATAATAAGAAGCGTAGGAAATCAAACATCTAAGAAAGGAAACCATCAAATCATCCTCTCAAATCAATCAAGACAAAATAAAAAACAACTGAAATAAGTGTTTTTCTAAAATTCCAATGGGCTCCCTTATTTTTGTTAAAATTAAGGGGAGTTGTTGAGGCCTCATCCAATTGAAACACAATGGGTGAAGCAATTATCTTTGTCTAACATTACCTAAAAGACTTCTTCAGACCAAATGTTAAAAATAATCTTAATGACTATAAATATATATCACTTAATTCTAGGTACCACCATATGTTTATGAATTTAAAAGATATTCACACTAAACACATACACCAGGTAACTAATAGACTAGCTCTTCAAACTAATTTATGAGGTTAATTTTTCTTATCTTTCAATCCGCAAATAATTTATTTAAGGTGTGACCTAGGGCATTCACTCTAGGTGAGTAAAAAGTTTCCTTTGTGTATTCCTCACCTCTCTTTAACCAGGCATTTCTTCGTTTCTCACAAGCGTCCATAGCCTTGATGAAGGTGCCTTAGTATCATACAAGTATGGCCCCACTGCCAGTAAGAATACATTGCCCTAGCATGTTTACTTGTACTTCCCATACTGAAAAGTGATTTTAATTTCCCTTTTATTATGTTACACCCTTATATATATATTGCATGTGCAATTAGGTGTTTATGGAAGCAGGGTGATACGAGAGTTATTTAGATTTGATTGGAAGTCTACTCACTTTCAAAGTTAGCTTAGGGTCTTCCTTCCATCAATCATTTTAGGTATAATTTATTTAATTTGAAATGAATGGGGCACAAAATAAGAAACCTAAGGTGTAATTGTGCTAGTGATATAAATATGAATTCTTGGTAACATAGGGGTTCCACCAAAAATATTAAAATTTTACTTATAATTCAAAGAAATTTATACAAATGATTAAGTGTGATACTTTTAGTTGTAGACATGCATTTGAGCATGACCCAAATGCTATCATTTATTTTTTGAGGATTGCAATCCCTTTCAAAATTTCAAGCAAACTGAAAAAATCCGAAAGAAAACTTGGAAAAATTGTATATGTCAAATCTACCATAGAAAAATCATAAAAATCAAACAAATTTGAGAGCGTGGAAAAAGAAAATATAGAAAAGTAAAAAATTATTTAATAAAAATGACCAAAACATAAAAAATAAATTGTCAAATCAAGATAAACCCTAAATATACCAACATCCGAACAATGAAAAATGTATACACCAATACCTTAACATCACAAATCAAAATAGAAAGGAGAAACTAGGTTCTGAAGGATATGTTGAATTGTAAATTCGAACTCTTGTCCCTATTAGATCCTTCAATTGTTTGCATGTAAACATGTTCTTTCCTTTAGATTAAGATTGTGATAGATAAAAATTTATTTTACTATTGCATGAGATGTTGATCTAATCAGGCCTCTCTCTCTCTCTTTTATTAAAAGAAAACACAAAGGAATCTAAAATAAAAATTGGACAAACCTAAAAATAAATCCTAAAGTGAATGACATCAATTTTAAATTATCAGAGCCTCATGTTACATGTCAAGAGAGATTAAAATAATGAAAAGTTATGTGTAACCAAAGATCAAATTCTTTCTCATTTTGCTCTCTTCAAATATTCTTTCTTCACAATCTTAGAAAACTAATTGCACTAAACATTTCACAACCAAGTCCTTACAATTATTGACTGATAATTAGAAGCTAAAGATAGGACTTGAAAAGAATTTTTTAACAAATGTAATCATGAGAAAGATGATAAATAACCAAAAGAGAACAAAGGTAAAGTAGACTTCCTTGAATGCATCTTGATGATGGCTCATCTACAACTCAATATCTTCATAGCTGCATTTTTTTGAACAATCTATCCCTTCATGATGGCTCATCTACGAATCAATATCTTCATAACTACATAACTTCATAAATCTATCCTTGATTTTTTCATTGTATCTTGCTTCCACTGCAAACTTTGGTATCAGAAGTGGATTTCTTTCTTTGAGTACTTTTATACAAAGTAGCTAGGTCATAGCTAGAAAATTCTTCCCAAACACTTATATGCTTGTCACATAGCGATTATTCACACCTCACCTCCTAAGCTCCTTATTCTATTTCACATCAAGCATTGAAGCTATCTACACATATCTACCTTCAAGGTTATGGAGTCTTCCTTTTCCTTTCTATTCCCACTAATGACAGTCTTCACCCACTGCCTTCATGTCTTATGTGAGTATTTTTTTTATTCCTTGCAATTCATTTTGATTTTCTAGCAGTTGAATAATCATTCTTTAGTTTCACTCTTATTTAGTTCTTTATCCACTTTTCATTACTTTCCATGTAGCTCTTTATTGCCTCATCCAAATTCTATAAGCTCTGTCATGCTTCCATGACTCTAATATCTAATCCTAGAATTGAATTTATTTGATTATACTTCTAATTTTACCAAATCTTCAAACAACCATTTTGTTAGAATTATACATATAGAAATTTGTCAATTAATGTTACATGTATTTTTTTGGCTCATTTCATGAAGAATTATATCTCAGTTATCCAAATTATAATAATTCCAGGTCATTCTCCTCTTAACCATCTTTCAAACAACTATATGTTTTCCCTAATTCAATTTATGAGTTGAAAGTTATGGCTTCCTAAAAAATCCACTTTCACCCAATTTTTGCATTTTCTCCACTCGTGTAATTTTATTGAAATGCCAACTTCAGTCAACTGCAGAAGAATCTATGTTAATAAATAGAGAAACTTTTATACGAGGCGTAGATAATAAAAATTTCAAGGTGCACTGGAAACAATTTAGACCAGATGAGGCTACATGGGAAATGGATGATGCCATGAAACAAGCATACCCATTTTTGTTTAGTTTTGTACATACAGAGCACATTGGTAGATAGAACATCGAGGGAGATGTTCCTTTAATGGGGAGGGGATTGTCATACCCATGTTTCCCCCAGTTTGTAAATATAACTATAACTGGACAAGATACTATGGAATATTATATATGTGTGAATGTTGGATTTGATGAACCTTTGTATAAAAAGGTCAATGTATGTATTTTCTATTATTAATAGAAAATGGATAGTGTTGCATAACTTATGAAAGGGGGGTTTTCCAAGATAGACCATGATTTTATGAGAAAGATGGTGAGGGGAACCAGAAATGTTTGAGATGACCCCCCACCAAACTAGTACCTTACTGGATTTAATGGCTTGGACTGAGAACAGTTCTTTGACCCATAAATGAATTATCGGTCAGAGTGGTAGCTGGGAGAGTACTCCTCGAGATTTAATGAGGAGATAGGGTAGAGTACCCATCTTCAAGACTTCCAGACCTGACCATGAGCTAGGGATTCAGACCCACACAACCTTGCTGAGGAAGGAAAGAAAAGAGGTAATTCATGGGTAGAGGCAGATCTGCATGAAGAATCAGAGTCGAGAGACCAATCTCGAGAAGAGGAAAGAGCATGTGTAGCTCTCTACTTCGAGGAAGAACTAAGAAATAAGCTCATTATGGGAGCAAGAATATTTTGGAAGGGTTTTCATTACAAGCTGATAAACGGGGCTGAAAAGTGACTATGGAAGTACTCGTCCAGACCTCCTTTCTTAGTATAGAGGAAACCAGTTTCCAAGATCCCGTGGGAGGAGGAGATTAACCTTTGTCCCTTGCTGTCGTTGAACAATAAGAAAGAGTCTCTCGCATAGCATCGTTGTCTAGCTCGGGGGTGGCCAGTGGTAAATCCATTTAGGAGTGGATGTGCCTATGGTTGGGTGGAAAAAATTACCCCTTTCAGCAGTCGCTTCATGAATTTTAGTTTTCTGATAAGTATTTTTATACTCTGTGTATTGAAATGGAAATGATGATTGAATATGTTTATATGGTTATGACTGAGTTCTATATTGAATGATTAAGGTAGAAATATGTATTTTCCCTTTGTCAACACATGAATTTGAATGGTATTCTACTTACCTCGGCTTAGCAGTTAGAGAATTCTGGGACGTAAGTCTACAAGAGGGTCGGGGTTGGATTTACTAGAATGTTTAAGTCTTGTCGACCTCTCGAATCTACCTTCACGGGAATACCAAGTTCAAAACCCATGGAAGGAGGGTGCCTCCTTCAAACCTTTCACTCATGTGACCAAAGGCTCATGCCCGTGATATTAACCAACTCAAGGCTAGGAGATTAGCATGTAGACCAAGATATTTTTCGAAGGACCCATGTGACCAAGGTCTAGGAATCCTGCACTAGGCCTGAAAGGAATTAAGCCTTTCTGGCTTCGAAACTCCGGGAGTTCGGAGCTTCGGAGTACTACGACCCAACCATTTGTAAATCAATTGAAGGAAACTGGTTGTTACAATTACCCACGAGGTTGACCAGCGCTTGGTGGTTTCCCTTATCATGGCAGATAGGCATGCCCCACTGTTAAACCTTGATTCATTCATCAATCGCAAAGTAACGTGAACCACAAATCTGAGGGTACTCGGGAGTCCCCTTAGTCATTGGATATATGCCAAAGTAACTTCAGCGAAGTCCTACTTCGGGAGAACAAGGATGTTATAGCACTAAACTCCCCAAACTTCGTAGTTATGAAGTGATGAGAGACATGGATATGGGGAGTTCATTAATAACCCCTCTTAATCATCTGATCATCCAGTGGAGGGACCCGTGTATGGTACTTCAGTGAAGTTATGCTTTGGAAGAGAAAATCTAACATAATGTCGAAACTACAGAAGGCCAAAGTTGTAAAGTGACGAGGACCGTAGATCTAGGGACCCTTCGGAATCTCCCCTAACTGTTATATCTAGACCATGGTCAAATCGACGCTAACCACTCCGAGAGAAAGAAGGAAGTCACACCACAAATCCACCAAATATCGAAGTTACAAAGTAACAGAGGCCATGAATCAAGGGGTTACATGGACACACTTTGACCGTGAGATCGAAGGGATTGGAAGGCTACTAGTCTGGTGTGATGACTCGGATTATTTTCGGCACAAAATTGGAGCGGAGATATAATAAAGAAATGCACAGAGATATCACATATATTCAATAATATAACAGAAATGTATCAGAGATGCAACCATAAACACAGATATACAGTAATACACGATTTCTATTAATCAAAGAAATGTATAGAGACTGTAAAAATACAGAGTGAAGACTCGCTAGAATGGTGGTAGCTTATCTCTGAGAAGAGATGTGACGGCAACTTGCATTCGTAAGAAGATGATTACAATGAGGCTTTGGAGGCCTTTTTACAATAAATAGGAATGCCAAAACCTTAGAAATCCAAAAACCTAACCCTAGGAGATGAAGCGCCAAAAGCCATGTGGGCCATGTTTGGGTAAGCTAGTACATTAACTTCCCTAGGTCGTAACTTTTGCATACGATCTCCATTTTAGGCGTATGATAGCTCGTTGGAAAGGTATCGTTGAGGAGATTCATTTTGGGGGCTCAATAATGTTGTAGGCTAGGTTAGTCGAAAAAGGTGGGTGGCCATCGATATCCACCTAGATCAGGTGAGGTGGCACGCTGACATCACCCAGGGTGATGTGGACCCACGGTTGATGTGCCATGTGTCACCTAGATTCGTGTGTTTCATAGACCCTATGTTCCCAATAAAACGTGACAATTTCCACCCATTATAGGGGCCACGTGTCCTCTCTACGTTGTCGCGTGTCACCCCTCGCACTTATCTGTTTGGTCCATTTGGTAGGATAAGTATTTGGGACCCACCTGTACTTGCCTCCATGTTTAGTACATCACCACATGCGAGGGTGGACCCTTCGGGAGTATGGGACTTCAGGACTTCAGAGGTTTGAGATGTAGTTTCATGGGTAAGATGAAAGGTTCGAAGGCCAGCACCATGTGGATAGATTACGGGCTCCTTTGGGAGTTTTGGATTAAGGACTCTTGAGGACATGCGTGTAGAAAGGAAAAAGGATGTTTAGTGTTGAAAACCATTGTTTTGGATGGTGGATGGACCTTCCATGCGGGAGGTAGGAAACTGGAGATGGTATGAATGATATGGACCCATATGGGCAGCACGTGGACCTCAACTATTAATGCCCGAAGAACTTCAGGAGGCCATAACTTGCAATCCAGAGCTCGGTTTTGAGTCTAGTAGTAGTTGTTAGAGAGATACGATTGAGTAGAAGAGTATGAAGACCTTGGGCAGGGGATTCGAGATTATTAGAGGAAGAAAAAATTTTGATGCCCCATCCCTAGAAATGGTAATTAGGGGTCGGGTAAGTTACATATATACTTTGGCGGAGTTCCCTTTCATTAATGGACATGTCTTTTCCATTAATGTCTATTCATTAATTAGTTTATTTTTAATTATTGATTATTGATTATATTTATATTTATACATTATATTATAAATATATTATATTTATGTTGATGATTATTTCCTCACATGTACTTCTAATTAATATAGATCACTCCATCTTGGAGCAGGAAATGTGAGAGCATCTCGAGTCTATCCACTCCTCGTCAAGAAAAAGACTACGCATGCACCATTCACCACTAGCAAAGCCCCATGAGTGAATGTATAATTCTCCCTTGGTCAAATTAGAATGACTAATATGAGAGGATGTATGTCCGATGTTGCTAACTGGAGAACCATCAACATGTTGGGTCATTCACCACTAGCATAGCCCCGTGAGTGAATGTATCATCCTCCCTTGGTCAAATCAACATTACCAATATGGGAGAATGTCTTCTCGATGCTAGAACATCAACAAATCCTTCCAACCTGTAGCCATTCATATGTGAAATAGCTTGAGAAACACAATGGTTGTCACAAACGGTTACAAAACCATGACGTTTAGATGAACATTTGACATGGTCCCTAATGACTTTGACTTTAACTATTCTACCAACATTCTAACTTTGACATGTTTATCCATGTTGGCTTCTGCTGACTCAGTAGCATGGAAGAATGGTGGTCCAGTGGTGTAATGACCCGGCGGCCCTGGTGAGCCAATCCGTCATTGTGCAGATGCACTCTTCTTTACATGTCAGTGCTTTGATGCATCTCTTTTCCTCATTGAATCTTATGCAACCGTGTTTTGATTTCCCTCCATCAAATGGTATGCACCTTTTCATGCATAATCTGCCAAAGAAACCCTATTACAAAATATATTCAAACCTTAAAAATAAAAAACTCAAAAAATATTTAAAAAACATTTTATACTCCCACACATCATTGGCATGGTTATATATATATATATATATATATATATATATATATATATATCTTTTCGCAACACTTTTGCAACATGTAAATACAACTTTTATCTAATCAAACAATATTGATAGCCACTGAGTAACCCTCGTGTTGTTTTATTATAATTTTTTAGTAATTTCACATGCAAAGAGGATTACCCAAAATCAATTGCATTTATTCAAAATGCAAGGAAAACAAAAGAACGTGTAATGGGAAACCAAGGAAAAATTATTTTTTTCAAGCGAATTAGATCGGTGATAAGAATAATTTACCTTTTAATATGACAAATAATGAATCCTTTTTTTAGAAATTTAAAATACTTTATGATTGTGAGAGATTGATAAGCCAAAAACATTTCAAGAGAATATAATCAATTACATCACATAGTAAAAATAGTGTGTTAAGAACCAAATATCAAAATAGTATTAAAAACCTCTGAATAAGTACTCAACGCCTTGAAAAAGAGAGAATTTCAGATAATAAGCCTCTTCGAGGGGGAAACCTCCTTATACACCACACAAATTTCCAAATACAAGATGATTCCAAATGAAAAGGTCTCCTTGACATATATAGGAGACTAGGAGGTACAATTACATCTAAGGGGCCCAAACCGACATAAATAAAAGAACAATACTAATGTAATGTGCCCCAATTAAAGAATAATGTGCCACTATTTATGGCTTAACATGCCCCTCCCCTTCAGACAAGTGTTTTCCACAACGCTTGAGTAATTCTGGATGTTGTTATATAAAAGACTCATCTTCCCAAGTGGAATCTTCAACAGGTAGTTTCCTCCACTTAATGAGATACTCTGAAATGGATCTATTCCTCAGCTGGTGAATTCTCATGTCAGTGGTAGCTTCAGGCTCCAATATGATTTTTCCTTCCTCATCCAATTCTAGAAATATAGTTTGAATTGGGATCTTGTCACATATAACCTTGTTTAAGCATGAAACATGGAAAACTGGGTGTACTCGTGAAGATGAAGGCAACTCCAATTTGTATGCCATAGTACCAATATTTTGCAACACCTTATAAGGGCCATAGTACTTTG